>CM029940.1:147595-251908 GCA_017639245.1 Myiopsitta monachus | reverse complement strand
AATGCAGCATTGTCCACACATAAGGGAAAAACGGACTTTCAGGGCCTCTCGGTGCGAGATGCAGCCACACCTGGCATGCCAGGAATGTGCACTTCACAGCGGTTCCTGTAACACAGACAGAGGGTAGAACGAAGTGGAGATCTCACAGTTACGCTTTGTCCTAACTTCAGCAAAAAGATGGGAACTATGTGGTGCAAGAAACTGATAAGCTGCATACTTGCTACCCTGAGCCAGCAGCCTGTCATCTTTTGACAGAATGCCGTCCTCAGTGTGAACTTTGCTTCATTATAATGTCATTATAATGCATTTACATGCTAAAATACACACCCATCTCCAATGCGACCCCCCTCCAAAATGAGACCACCCATCTCTGAGCATGCTCTCTGAATTTTCGGTGTCATATACCTTTAAATTGAAGCGAGAGAAATTTACACCAATAGTAATAAAGGTATGTATGACTAGAGTCACTCAAGCTCCACCTTGAAGGTGAAAATAATATAAAATGACCCAAGAGAGGGGGGGATATTGGGGAAGATACCATCGCGGATGAGTCAAGGAAGATAACATCAACAGACTCCTGGGACAGGTTGACGGGCTGGACCTCTCCTCCCCCCCCATAGGGATGCCTGTGGGTAAGACTTGCACTGTATCCAGTGCTTCCCTGGGAAAACTTAGAATCTCTATAGAGTTACTTTTACTACCACCTGTATATTTTAGAGCTATGCTGTGTTAACTTTATCAAGCGCTTGTATTCATGTAACTATTGTTTGCACGTGCTTTTGCAGACAGTATTTATTACCGGCAATCCATAAAGAACCTGTACCTGTTGCATCAATAATTGGTCACAAATGACAATAAACGGCACTGTTTTCGGTAACCAAGCGTAATTTTCTCACTGAACGCGACCCCATCCCTCAGTGTGGCTGTGAGAGTTCATGAGCACGACTCGACCGGCAGTGTGGTGCACTATCAGTGAATCCAGTGCAGTGAAGTTCGAAATAGCGAACACGGCTGGACTGATAGCTGCCGCTGAATTTTCCCCTTTTAATGCAACATCAAGTCACCCTGGACCTCCTGGAGGGAGTCACTCAGCAGTGACCTCTGCCACTTGGCTTAGCCAGGTTTCTGAGCAAAGTGAGTGAGTCCCTTTCAGCTTGGCCAGGTGTTTGTGAGATCTCAGATGGGACTCCCAGAACTCTGAGAAACCAGAGTAGAGGGTAGGGAGATGGTGTGGGTGCTGCTGCCTGTCTTTTCCCACCATGTCTCTGCTCCCTTGCTAGAACTCTCCCTCTGCTCACTCTCCTCCCTTGCTAGAACACATCTCCCACACCTCCCAGAGAAACCCCTGCTCTTTAACTGTCTCTTCCCGCTCACAGAATATAAAAGCCCATCTGAAAGTCACCTAGAAGGAACTGAAGGATCTTCAGTGGGAACATGAGGTGCTGGAGCAGAGATTCAGTAAGATGAGAATTGCAGATGGGTCTGGGCATTCTGCTTCCCTCTCCAAACCCTGTCCCCGCTGCAGGAAACTGAGCAGGAGAGAGCATAGCCGAGGGCTTTCCAAAGTTCTAATCCAGAGCCATGTGATACCTGCTGCTTCCAACAAAGCTTCTCCCAGCTTTGGCCTCTCCCACGGTCAGTAGACAAGCCTGGTCTTGTACTTTGCTTAGCAATCATGCACGCTCCAGTGGTCCCCGCCTGGCCTGTGAGGGACTGTGACCACAGATTGTCACAGGCCCCCAGCCCCAGCTCACTCCCTCCTTCTGCTGGTGTTCAGAGGTCGCTCCCCCAGTTCTGGGGTGGCTCAGCATGAGTCCTGTTGACCAAGTTCTCCCAGACCCAGCCTTTCCCCCCTGCAGCTAACCCAGATAAATCTGTGGAGGCAGAAGAGAGCTCATTTGCAATTCGTAGAAATCCCCTGGAATATGAACTGAATTGATCTGAGGCCTTGTTAAACAACCTATAATTAAGGCAGCAACATATTCAATGCATTCAGAAATAGGCTTTGGAGGAGAGATTGTGTCCTAATTAGGACACTTACTAACTAGCTGTGAGCCTGGGACTGCTGCCAGCTGCTGGGAGGGGAGGAGAGACCCCCATGTGCTGTGAGGCCCTCTCTGAGGGCTAAAATAGTGCCGCAGTGAGTCCATCAGCCCATTGGGCTCTCGGGGGTGGCCCATGCCCAGAGGGGAGGTGGAAGCAGAAGTGCAGGTGCCAGCCTGGGAGGGAGGGAAGCTGTGCTCCGGCACCTGCCTTCCCCACGGGCTGCAGGTGCCATAGGGAATAGCCAGGCTCCTGCTGGAGGAGGCAGGGCTGAGCTGCTGGACCTGTTTGCAGACAAACCCCCCTCCAGGGGTACTGAGCATGGTGTGAAGGTGGGCTGTGTTTCTGGGAGCAGTTGCAGGCAGAGTGAGATGAGCTCTACCAGAAATTCACTGAAGACATTCATGAGGTGCAGCAGAAGACAGGGTTCAAGAACCTGCTCCTGGAGCACAAGATGAAAGGACTCCTCAGTGTCCTGGAGAAAATGGAAGTGGAGCTCAGCGAGGTCTTTGCTGCCTCCAACCTTGACCTGGGCCTCCTCACCTTGGTCTCACACAAGCTGGAGGTATCTGCACTGCCGTGGGGTCCTGTGAAATCTGGTTTTGGGGGGCGAAGGCTTCTCGGGGGTGAATGCAGACCTTGGAACCTGTGATTCCCCCATCCTACATGTCTGTAGCTGCCAGCAACCCAGGGTGCTCTGTGAGTGGGGAGTCACAGTCAGTGGACTCTGCCTGGCCTCCCTAGCTGCAGAGATGGTGTAGATGGGGAGAGAGAATAAAACTAAAAAGGGAAGGGAAAAAACCAACAATAAACACAAGTGATGCCAAGCAGCCTCCCTGGCTTGTGTTAGACTGTTAGTCTCCACTCTCTGTTAGACTTCTGCACTGGCCATATGGGGCTGTTAAAGGGTGAGCAGGTCCTGCTGATCACTCCTTGGCTCTCCAGTCTACGGATCAGCTTATGGATGGGAATCAGGGAGTCTTGGTTGGTACGATATTGTTGCCTGTGCACTGCTGTGTTTGTGATTGGCACTTGTTGTTCTTTGACCTTCAGCAACCCCACAAGACAAGGATCCTCTGATGGACTAGGCAAGGTGGACAGCTGCTTAATTTCCTCTATCTCCAAGGCAGCTATACCAAAATCCCATCGGTACCCTTTTGGGTCTTTAAAGCACTCTCTCCTGAGTTAGCATATGCCAAGGATGCATGGAGAGTCTGGACTGGTCACAGTAGGGTGCTTTTGCCACTCCTTAGGCAGAGTGATTTCAGCCTCCAGTATAGTCAACTCTTGGGATCCTCCTGTCACTCCAGAAATACAAATGGATTCTGCCTCTTGACAGCTTGATGGCATCAGGGTACACTGTGCACCGGTATCTACTAGAGCCTTATACTTCTGTGGGACTGATGTGCCAGGCCATCTGATCCACACAGTCCAGTAAAACCATTTTTCCTTCTCATCTACCTGGCTGGAGGCAGGGCCCCTCTAGTCCTGGTCATAGGATTCTCCATTTATTTCTTGTATAAATGTGTTAGAATTTTTTTCCATAGGATCAGAAATAAGTTCAGCCCTCCCACTCTGTCTGGAAACCACTTACTGGAGACTGGAGCAGCAGATCTCCTGGAAGATCTTCCCTTTTTGTGTTTTTTTTTTTTCATAGAATCATAGACTCCTCCAGTAAACCCAATTGTCCTTCTCCACCTGGCTGGAGGCAGGGCCCCTCTAATAGAGATCATAAGATTCTTAATTTATATCTTGTAGAAAGGGATTACTATTCCTTATCACAGGAGTTGCAGTAAAATCAGCTCTTCCACTCCATCTGGGAAACTTCTCACCAGAGAATGAAGCCACAGCCTTCATGGGGTGATCAGCCTTGACCATTGTTCTCCAATTCACGTACCTGTTCCTCCAGAACTTAGATAGGTTTTCCATCCTGCTTTCTCATGTCTTCTCCGTGATCCTGCATGTAAAACCATAGGGTGGCCCATGGCGTGTACCTCCTATATCTTCTCTCTTGAGCATTAGGATGCCTTTTGTTAATAGCTGAGACATGGGTTGGTACACGTGGGGAGCTGGATAGATTGGATAGATCGTCTCTCAATTGTTTGAACTCCTGGGGCAGTTTTTCCACAGCTGAAATGATGGAAGGGGTGAGATTGTCTTTGAACTCTCAGAGTTGATGAGTCACTTCATCCACTGTTGGTGGTGCTGCCTCACTCCAGGACATTGATGCCAATGTGTGGGCATATGATGATGGCGCAACTCCGTGTAAGTTTCCGCCACATGAGTTGTGTACATTCAACTTCATCTGCATCTACAGATGTATTCCTGGCATCTGGCCTATGACAGATCATCTCTAGAATGACTGATTCCTTCAGTGCAAGATTCTCCTCTTGGATCTACTGCAACAGCTTGACAGATGGGTTATACAGGATAGTAGTAACATCTGTAAGACTCTATAAAAAACACTTGTATCAGGGAAGTCTGCTTAATGTTTTGAAAAAGATTCTTCTCCAGCAGCTCAGGAGAGCGCAGGAAAGATTATCTACTACTTTGGAAGCAATATTTGTTTTCAAATTTTATTAGCTACTACATTTAAAACATCTTTCTTTGAGCTATTCCAGAAGTCCATCTGGTTGCAGTTTCAATTCTGTCTTCTACTGTATTTACAATTTATGCTGACCACAAAAAGAAACTGATTTTTACCACATTTTGTGAAAGATCTGTATAGCAAACATTCAGCCCGAGTTTTCCTTTAGTAGTATATATATGCCCAATATAAAGTGAGGGAAGTTATCCGGAAGGCCCTGATCGCTGCATGGGTCGGGCTGGGTATCAGTTGGTGAGTGGTGAGCAATTGTATTCTCTCCCCTTGTTATTTCCCTTATCATTATTATTACTGGTCGTAGAAATAGGGGTTATATATGGTACCTTAGTTACTGGACTGCTCTTATCTCAACCAGTAGGATTTACATCCTTTCAATTCTCCTCCCCATTCCTCCAGGAGCAGGGTGAAGAAGTGGGGGGAGTGAGCAAGCAGCTGCATGGTTCTGAGTTACCAGCTGGGCTTAAACCACAACGGCTGCTGCATTAAAGGGGATGTGATGCACCAACTTGATGTCATGCTCTTTGACCCAAGTGTCTATAAAGTTGTTCTGGAAATCACAGAATCATAGAAAAGCTAAGGTTGGAAAGGACCTTAAGATCATCTAGTTCCAACCCCCCTGCCATGGGCAGGGACACCACACACTAAACCATGCCACCCAAGGCTCTGTCCAACCCGGCCTTGAACACCGCCAGCGATGGAGCATTCACAACTTCCCTGGGCAACCCATTCCAGTGCCTCACCACACACACAGTAAAGAATTTCTTCCTCATATCCAATCTAAACTTCCCCTGTTTAAGTTTGAACCCATTACCCCTTGGCCTCTCACTACAGTCCCTAACGAAGAGTCCCTCCACAGCATCCCTATAGGCCCCCTTCAGATCCTGGAAGGCTGCTATGAGGTCTCCACACAGCCTTCTCTTCTCCAGGCTGAACAGCCCCAACTTTCTCAGCCTGTCTTCATACAGGAGGTGCTCCAGTCCCCTGATCATCCTTGTGGCCCTCCTCTGGACTTGTTCCAACAGTTCCATGTCCTTTTTATGTTGAGGTCACCAGAACTGCACGCAATACTCCAAGGGAGGTCTCACAAGAGCAGAATAGAGGGGCAGGATCACCTCCATTGACCAGCTAGTCATGCTCCTTTTGATGCAGCCCAGGATACGGTTGGCTTTCTGGGCTGCAAGCGCACACTGCCGGCTCATGTTCATTTTCTCATCGCCCAACACCCCCAAGTCTTTCTCAGCAGGTCTGCTCAGAATCTCTTCTCTGCCCAACCTGTAGCTGTGCCTGGGATTGCTCCCACCCAGGTGTAGGACCTTGCACATGTCATGGTTAAACTTCATCAGGTTGGCATCAGCTCACCTCACAAGTGTGTCAAGGTCCCTCTGGATGGCATTCCTTCCCTCCAGCGTATCAGCCAAACCACACAGCTTGGTGTCATCGGTAAACTTGCTGAGGGTGCACTCAATCCCACTGTCCATGTCACTGACAAAGATGCTGAACAAGACCGGTCCCAACACCGATCCCTGAGGGACACCACTTGTTACTGGTCTCCAGCTGGACATTGAGCCGTTGACCACAACTCTTTGTGTGCAGCCATCCAGACAGTTCTTTTTCCTCTAAGTGGTCCATTGTTGTGGTTTGAGCCTCTCAGCCACGCAGTTTGCTCACTCAGTCCCCCCTCTTTCTCCCCCTAGCTCCCGGAGGGATGGAAAGGAGAATCGAAAGAATGCAACTCCCACAGGTTGAGATAAGAACAGTCCAGTAACAAAGGTATAACACAAATCACTACTGCTACCACCAATAATAATGATGACCAGGGAAATACAAGGAAAGAGAATACAATTGCTCACCACCCGATACCAAGCCTGACCCAGCAGCAAACCCCCAACCTTCCGGGTCTCTGCCCTCTGTTTTTACATCCTGGGCATGACATGCTGTGGTATGGAATACCTCTTTGGTCAGTTTGGGTCAGGTGTCCTGTCTCTGCTTCCTCCTGGCTTCCCCTCCTCCCTGGCAGAGCATGAGGCTCAGAAAATCCTTGGCCAGACCAAAACATTACTAAGCAGAAACTGAAAACATCGGTGTTATCAGCGCTGTTCCCAGGCCGAAAGTCGAAAACAAAGCACTGCATCAGCTACCAAGAAGGAGAAAAATGACTGCTACTGCTGAACCCAGGACATCCATCTATCAAATTGATGTCTCTCCAGTTTAGAGAAAAGGATGTCATGTGGGACAGTGTTGAACGCTTTGCACAAGTCCAGGTTGGTGACATCAACTGCTCTGCCCCTGTCCATCAGTTCTGTAGCCCCATCATAGAAGGCCACCAGATTGGTCAGGCAGGATTTCCCTTAGTGAAGCCATGCTGGCTGTCACCAATCACCTTGTTGTTTTTCATGTGCCTTAGCATGCCTTCCAGGAGAATCTGCTCCAAGATTTTGCCAGGCACAGAGGTGAGACTGACTGGTCTGTAGTGCCCTGGGTCATCCATTTTCCCCTTTTTGAAAATGGGGGTTATATTTCCCTTTTTCCAGTCGTTGGGAACTTCACCTGACTGCCATGATTTTTCAAATATGATGGACAGTGGCTTAGCAACTTCATTCGTCATCTCCTTCAGGACCCGCAGATGGATTTCATCAGGTCCCATGGACTCGTATATGTTCAGGTTCTTAAGTGGTCTCGAACCTGATCCTCTCCTACAGTGGGCCTAGGGTCTTCATTCTCACAGTCCCTGCGTCTGCCTTCCAAGACTTGGGTGGTGTGCTCAGAGCATTTGCCAGTGAAGACTGAGGCAAAGAAGTCATTAAGAACCTCAGCCTTCTCCAAATCCAGGGGAGCCAGCTCTCCCGATAGCTTCTGGAGAGGGCCTACATTGTCCCTAGCCTGTCTTTTGTTTGCTGCATATCTAGAGAATCCCTTCCTGTTATCTTTCGCATGCCTTGCCAGATTTAATTCTAACTGGGCTTTAGCTTTCCTAATCTTGGTCCTTAGCTTCCTGGACAATATCCCTATATTCTTCCCAGGCCACGTGTCCTTGCTTCCACCTTTTATAAGCCACTTTTTTCCCTCAAAGTTTCCTCAGCAACTCCTTATTCATCCAAGGAGGTCTCCTAGCCCTCCTGCTGCACTTCCTTCTAGTCAGGACACAGCACTCCTGAGCTTGTAGCAGGTGATTCTTGAATATCAACCAACAGTCTTGGGACCTCCTGCCCCCTAGGGCTATATCCCATGGAACCTTACTAAGGAGGTTCCTGAAGAGGCCAAAGTCTGCTCTCTTGAAGTCCAGGGCAGTGATTTGGAGAAAACTACAGGAACAAACTCGCCAACAAAGTTTAAGTTGTCAAGCAGGTATTCCTTATTGTGGTGCCGGGAGACACGGGGGATAGCTCCTCCTGACCTGTATCACCGTACTGCTACACAAGCCATCCTTATATAGTCACTGGGCGTACATATATACTCATGAGGCTACGTATGAATTACATCATTTTCCAGAAAGTTTCCCGCATGCGTACAAAAATGTGGTGGCGGTCTCTGAGGGTCGTTTACTTCTTCCAACAATCTTCATCACTTCTGGAGCCTTTGAAGCATGCCCAGTAGATGTTTACACCAGCTTAATTAACATTACAGACGTAGCAATCAGCCTGTCCTACTACTTATCTGTTAGTTTAACTGCACCTATCCTGGACATCTGCTTGTCCCAGATACTCCCCATCCCTAGGTCCTGTTTTTCTATCCTGTTTTTCTTACACTTATTTTTGCACTAAGGTCATAAGGACCTAAAACTATGTCAACTACAATGGTTTATCTTCATGCACCTCAGTTATTTTCCATTGCTACTGTTACAAAGCCATCAAACTTAATGTTCTAAGAACTGATTCCACTTATTTACAATGGTTCATTTTGTGATTTTGTGATTTTGTGCCTCCTTGTCTCAAATCCACCCTTCTTCTGTCCTTTTGCAAATTCTTTTGCAACATTTTATATACTACCATTACCGTCCAAAGTCTTTTTGAAATAATTTCCTGTTTCTACTTGATGCTTGATTTCATTTCTCTTCCAATATTCATAATTTATCATAGATCATTTACAACACCAGAAGGAACATTGTATCATTCCACAAGTAATCAATATTGAAACAATTAATATTAATATACCTACAAACAGTTGCCTCAACCAGTAGAGATTAGGTAACCATGAAGTTAACTTTTTCCATATTTCTTCAAAACCCCAGGAGGTATCATCCTTGGCCATTTCATGAAATATTTCAGTTTGTTTCCAATTTACTCCAGATCTGTTTCAATTCTGCCACTTTGATCTGTATAGGAACAGCAACTTTCATTGATTATGGAACAAACCCCTCCTTGTGAAGCCAATAACATGTTTAGAGTCATTCGGTTTTGTAATACCATTTTAGATAGGCTAGTTATCTTTTTGTTCCACTTGGATTATATCAATAGCTTTACTTTCCATTTCCTCTTTGGTTGCTGAGATATTTACGATTGCCTTCTCTTCTTCTTCTTCTCTTCTTCTCACTTACTTCCAAAGATGGAATTAGCCCTCTTACAAAACTATGAAATTTGGTGTTCTGTTCAGCAATATGGTTAAACCCTCACTTGATCCATTTAACAAAACTTCTAACACAGGTTCCAGAAGGATATATGTCAATAATAGTAAAATTGGGTATCACAGCACCCAAGGCATACACCCCCTTCTGGCTGGGGGGTAGAGTCTTATAAGCATCTTCTCCACATAACCAACTGTCATGGGTTCAGCAGTAGCAGTTGTTTTTTCTCCTTGCTAGCTGGTGCAGCGCTGTGTTTTTGATTGTGGGCCTGGGAACAGCGCTGATAACACCAGAGTTTTCAGTTACTGCTTGGTAGTGTTTTGTCTGGCCAAGGACTTTCTGAGTCTCATGCTATGCCAGGGAGGAGGGAAGTCGGGAGGAAGCAGAGACAGGACACCTGACCCAAACTGACCAAAGAGGTTATTCCATACCACAGCACATCATGTCCAGGATGTGAAGTCAGGGGGCGGAGACCCAGAAGGGTGTGGTGGTGCACTGGGGGGGGTTCGCTGCTGGGGGGTGCAGTGGCTGGGTCAGGCTTGCTGAGCAATTGTATTCTTTTTCCTTGTATTTCTCTTGTATTATTATTGATGGTAGCAGCAGTGATTTGTGTTATACCTTAGTTACTAAACTGTTCTTATCTCAACCTGTGCGAGTTGCATTTTTTTTTTCGATTCTCCTCCCCATCCCCCTGGGACTGGGGGAAGAAAAAGAAGGGAGTGAGTGAGTGAGTAAAACTTCATGAGTTATTAGCCTGGGTGAGGCTTAAACCACGACACCAACACCATCCTTTCCCTTCAGGAATGGGCCACCACTGAAGTATGATACTATCTATATCAATAGTGTGATTGCAATTTGAATAGTGACCTACACCTGTGGCATTTAAACAAACAATCTCCTACTCTGGTTCCTGGTGTAATACATCTTTGTACATAGGTATAATATTCTTTACTTGGATTAGGATTAACTATCCCAAATCTTAACCTTTCCCTCAGACACAGATTAGAATAGAATAGTTTGGGTTGGAAAGGACCTTAGGATCATCTAGTTCCAACCCCCCTGCCATGGGCAGGGACAACTCCCACTATACCATGCCTCCCAAGGCTCTGTCCAACCTGGCCTTGAACACCGCCAGCGATGGAGCATTCACAACTTCCCTGGGCAACCCATTCCAGTGCCTCACCACCCTCACAGTAAAGAATTTCTTCCTTATATCCAATCTAAACTTCCTCTGTTTAAGTTTGAACCCGTTCCCCCTTGTCTTATCACTATAGTCCCTAATGAATAGTCCCTCCCTAGCATCCTTACACAATATCCTGTACACAATACTCCAAGAGAGGTCTCACGAGAGCAGAATAGAGGGGAGGATCACCTCCTTCGACCTGCTAGTCACACTCCTTTTGATGCAGCCCGGGATACGTTTGGCTTTCTGGGCTGTGAGTGCACAGTGCCGGCTCATGTTGCTAGTGTTCACCCACAAATTTGTCCCTGAGATAGTGTTGGGAATTGGAATGCCAGTTAATGGAGGGTCCGGATTTTCTCCTGATTTAGGCAACTGTGCACACACTCAACAGTCACTACGATTAACAACTTTAGTAACATTCTGCATTTATTTTGGAACTAGATGATCTTGAGGTCCTTTCCAACCCTAGCTATTCTATGATTCTATGATTAATTTCAGGTGTAAGTTTTGGTCCCAAGCTGGTATGCCAGTTATCATATAAGTCCAAATTATGACCAACACAATTTCATACGTAAAAGTCCTGAAGGTTCGATCCGACATGTCTTCTCTGGCTTTGTTGCTTTCTTTATTCTTGAATAATGTATCCAAGCAGGTTGTTCCTGTATCTTCGCTGCTGTAAAGGTGGTCAATAATATCTGGTACAGTCCGCTCCACTTCTCCTGTGGAGACTAAGGCACGGACCCCGTTTGTGGTTACCAGCAAAATCCTTTATTATCTGAAGGCCCAGGGTTGATATAGGCTATACGAAGTACCCGCATGTATGAGCAGCTAATACAATTGGTTAGCTATCACCACCCACATGGGTATTTTGGCTTCTTCATTGGTAGATATCTTGCCCACTGGTTGCCTTGATTGGATGTCTGCTTCTCACTTCTTTCCTCCTTCTTATCTTGCCTACCTTTCCCTGCAATACTCCCAAAACTTTCCCAGTAACATTCCTCTGCTCTCTCAAAGCTTTCCCAGCGGCTAGTCTAGCTCAGAAATCCATCAAATCATGGTTCTTTACACCCACATTCTCCTGTAGAGGATCTCCTGAAAAATTCTTAACATAAACCCAGTCTCTGGATCTGAAAGGGTGAATCGGATAATCCAAACTGGTGGAGGAGGGATGTCGGGCAGAGGTGGGGGAGTGGGTTCTTTTCCTGTGGGACTGGATCGGTGTGCGTGCTGTGGGGAGTTTGGACGTTGGAAGTGAGACTGCCCTGGGGGAGTGCCATGGGGTGGCTCTGGTGACTGAATTAGAATTAGATTGATAGGGACCTGGGGAATCTCCCCTAGCAGATACACTGGTAAAATTAAAGGTACGGACTAGAGGAAATAAAATGGAATTTTTAGTGGATACAGGAGCAACTTATTTGGCGTTAAATCAGAGGGAAAAGAATTTGTTACAGATGTGGGAGCTACTGGCCACTAAAAAAAAAAAGAAAAAAAAAAAAGGCATTCTGCCTGAAAGCCTTAGAGTACAAAGTGGGAAAATAAATAGGAATGCATAAATTTTTATGCATGCCAAATTCTCCAAAATCTTGATTAGGGCGAGAAATAGCATTTAAGGAAGGCAAAATTGAATTAATAGTTAAAAACGATTAATTAATTATTGCAGTTTTGAGTTTATCTTTAATTCAACAGAAAAGCAAACAGGAGGATCTCCCTGAAATAGAAGAAATCTTTAATCAGGCCTCACCACCCTTACAGTAAAGAACTTCTTCCTTACATCCAAACTAAACTTCCCCTGTTTAAGATTGAACCCGTTACCCCTTGTCCTCTCACTACAGTCCCTAATGAAGAGTCCCTCCACAGCATCCTTATAGGCCCCCTTCAGATCCTGGAAGGCTGCTATGAGGTCTCCATGCAGCCTTCTCTTCTCCAGGCTGAACAGCCCCAACTTTCTCAGCCTCTCAGCATACAGGAGGTGCTAGAGCCCCAGATCATCCTCGTGGCCCTCCTCTGGACTTGTTCCAACAGTTCCATGTCCTTTTTATGTTGAGGACACCAGAAATGTACATGATACTCCAAGTGAGGTCTCACAAGAGCAGAATAGAGGGGCAGGATCACCTCCATTGACCTGCTAGTAATGCTCCTTTTGATGCAGCCCAGGATACGGTTGGCATTCTGGGCTGCAAGCGCACACTGTCAGCTCATGTTAAGTTTCTCATCAATCAACACATCCGAGTCCTTCTCCGCTGGGCTGCTCAGAATCTCTTCTCTGCCCAACCTGTATCTGTGCCTGGGATTGCTCCCACCCAGGTGTAGGACCTTGCACTTGTGTCATGGTTCAAGCCGTAAATTTCACTTCTCCCTCCTTCCTCCCCCCCACTCCGATGGGGGGGAAATGGGGAGAAGAACCGAAGAAAATGTAACTCCCACGGGTTGAGATAAGAACAGTCCAGTAACTGAGATACAATACAAATCACTACTGCCACCACCAATAACAATAATAATGACAAAGTAAATACAAAGGAAGAGGATACAACCGTTTCGCTGCCTGACCGAGCCGAGAGACCGAGCAGGAAACCCCCGAGAGCCCGTCCCAAAACCACACACTTCCCAGTTCCTCCCCCCGCCCCCCCGTAATCTACATCCTGAGCATGACGTGCTGTGGCATGGAATAACCTCATTGGTCAGCCCGGGTCAGGCGCCCTGTCCCCGCCTCCCCCAGTCCTCCCCTCTTTTCTGGCATAACATGAGATTCTGGGGGGGGGGGGGGGAAGCCGAACCCATGATAATCCACCCCTTATTCCATACCATTCACAGTCATGTTCAGATCCCACATTTTCAATATACCATCACATACATATATAGATACAACCACACACACACACACAGATGGAGAGATATAATCCCTTAGTGCATGGACCAATCCCTATAAAGCTGCTGAGTCCATCCAGTCCGTGGTGTCAGGCTCCAGCTTTTGTAACAGTCTTTCAGAGCAGGAGAGGCTGTGTGCAGTGTTGGATCGTTGCCTGTTGATACTGATTGTTCCTTTACTGCAGAACTCGTCTGGTTTCATCAAAGTTTGTTCTTTGTTGGGATGATGGTCTGAGGGTCAATCGCGGATGATTTGAAGACATCTAGTTGATGGGCTATATGAAAAAAAATTACATAGCAGGCAACAGCATGCAATTGAGTTCATTGGCTGTTTTCTCCTAAAATCAAATCTCCTTGAGGTACACATCGGACTTCCCCATCTTCCCGCATTACCCACCAAGTACATCCAGGTCCCTGAGCAAAAGCAATCCCACGAGTGGGTTTGCCTTTACCTGAAGCAGGAATAACCCAGACTGTCTTCCCCAGCAAATTCTTTATGTGCACCACAGGAACGTTGTCCCCCTCTACAGTATGTAGAAGTTCTGTCTGGGCTGGACCAGCTCTGTTGGCAGATCCTCTGGTGTTGACCAACCAGGTGGCCTTTGGTAAATGTGTATCCCAATGTTTGAAAGTCCCACCACCCATTGCTCTCAGTGTAGTTTTTAATAGCCCATTGTACCGTTCGATTTTCCCAGAGGCTGGTGCATGGTAGGGGATGTGATATACCCATTCAATGCCATGCTCTTTGGCCCAAGTATCTATCAGGTTGTTCCGGAAATGAGTCCCATTGTCTGACTCAATTTTCTCCGGTGTGCCGTGTCGCCACAAAATCTGTTTCTCAAGACCCAGGATAGTGTTCCGGGCAGTGGTGTGGGGCACAGCGTATGTTTCCAACCATCCGGTGGTTGCTTTCACCATAGTAAGCACATGACGCTTGCCTTGGCAGGTAGGTGGGTGTGTAATATAATCAATCTGCCAAGCCTCCCCATATTTGTACTTCAGCCATCGTCCTCCATACCAAAGAGGCTTTAACCGTTTAGCCTGCTTAATTGCAGCACATGTTTCACAGTCATGAATAACCTGGGCAATAGTGTCCATTGTTAAGTCCACCCCTCGATCACGAGCCCATCTGTATGTTGCATCTCTGCCCTGATGGCCTGAAGTGTCGTGGGCCCACTGGGCCAAAAATAATTCACACTGATGTTACCGATCGAAGTCCATCTGAGCCACTTCAATCTTAGCAGCTTGATCCACTTGTTGGTTGTTCTGGTGTTCCTCAGTGGCCTGAATCTTGGGTACATGAGCATCTACGTGGCGTACTTTGACCACCAGGTTTTGCATATGGGCAGCGATATCTTGCCACAGTGCAGCAGCCCAGATGGGTTTACCTCTGCGTTGCCAGTTGCTCTGCTTCCATTGCTGCAACCACCCCCACAGGGCATTCGCCATCATCCATGAGTCAGTATAGAGATAAAGTACTGGCCATTTTTCTCGTTCAGCAATGTCCAAGGCCAGCTGGATGGCTTTCACTTCTGCAAACTGACTCGATTCACCCTCCCCTTCAGCAGTTTCTGCAACTTGTCGTTGAGGACTCCATACTGCTGCCTTCCATCTACGGTGCTTTCCCACAATGCAACAAGACCCATCAGTAAATAAGGCATATTGCTTTTCACTTTCTGACAGTTCATTATATGGTGGGGCCTCTTCAGCACGCATCACTCCTTCCTCCTCTGGTGACCATCCAGAATCTTTACCCTCTGGCCAGTCCATGATGACTTCTAGAATTCCCAGTCAACTGGGATTTCCTATTTGAGCTCGTTGTGTAATTAATGCGGCCCACTTACTCCATGTAGTATCAGTTGCATGATGTGTAGAGGAGACCCTGCCTTTGAACATCCAGCCCAGCACGGGCAACCGGGGTGCCAGGAGGAGCTGTGCTTCAGTGCCAATCACTTCCAAAGCAGCTCGAACCCCTTCATAGGCTGCCAATATCTCTATTTCAGTTGGGGCATAGCTGGCCTCAGATCCTTTGTATCCCCGACTCCAAAAGCCGAGGGGTCGACCTCGAGTTTCCCCTGGAGCTTTCTGCCAGATGCTCCAGGTAGGACCGTTCTCCCCAGCTGCGGTGTACAGTACATTTTTAACATCTGGCCCAGTCCGGACTGGTCCGAGGGCTACTGCATGAACTATCTCACGTTTAATTTGCTCAAAAGCTTGTTGTTGCTCAGGGCCCCATTTAAAATCATTTCTCTTCCGGGTCACATAATAGAGAGGGCTTAGAATCAAGCTGTAATTCGGGATGTGCATTCTCCAGAACCCCACAGCACCCAAGAAAGCTTGTGTTTCTTTCTCATTAGTTGGTGGCGACATTGCTGTTATCTTGTTGATCACATCTGTGGGGATCTGGCAGTGTCCATCTTGCCATTTTATTCCCAAAAATTGAATCTCCTGTGCAGGTCCCTTGACCTTACTCCGTTTTATGGCAAAACCGGCTGTCAGCAGGATTTGGATTATTTTCCTCCCTTTCTCAAAGACTTCTTCTGCTGTATCACCCCACACAATGATGTCATCAATGTATTGCAGGTGTTCTGGAGCTTGCCCCTGTTCCAGTGCAGTCTGGGTCAGTCCATGGCAGATGGTAGGGCTGTGTTTCCACCCCTGGGGCAGTCGGTTCCAAGTGTACTGGACGCCCCTCCAAGTAAAAGTGAACTGTGGCCTACACTCTGCTGCCAGAGGAATTGAGAAAAAAGCATTGGCAATGTCAATCGTGGCATACCACTTGGCTGCCTTTGACTCCAGTTCATACTGAAGCTCTAGCATGTCTGGTACGGCAGCACTCAAGGATGGGGTAACTTCGTTCAGGCCACAATAGTCTACTGTTAGCCTCCACTCTCCATTAGACTTTTGCACTGGCCATATGGGGCTATTAAAGGGTGAGTGGGTCCTACTGATCACTCCTTGACTCTCCAATCTACGGATCAGCTTATGGATGGGAATCAGGGAGTCTCGGTTGGTACGATATTGCCGCCGGTGCACTGTTGTGGTCGTGATTGGTACTTGTTGTTCTTCGACCTTCAGCAACCCCACAGCAGAAGGATCCTCTGAGAGACCAGGCAAGGTGGACAGCTGCTCCACTTCCTCTCTCTCCAAAGCAGCAATACCAAAAGCCCATCGGTACCCTTTTGGGTCTTTGAAGTACCCTCTCCTGAGGTAATCTATGCCAAGGATACATGCAGCCTCTGGACCAGTCACAATGGGGTGTTTTTGCCATTACCTCCCAGTCAGGCTGATTTCAGCCTCCAGTACAGTCAACTCTTGGGATCCTCCTGTCACTCCAGAAATAGAAATAGATTCCACCCCTTGTCAGCTTGATGGCATCAGAGTACACTGTGCACCGGTATCTACTAGAGCCTTATACTTCTGTGGGACTGATGTGCCAGGCCATCTGATCCATACAGTCCAGTAAGTTCGATTGTCCCCTACCTCCACCTGGCTGGAGGCGGGGCCCCTCTAGTAGTCATCACATTGGTCACTCTCATGTAGTAGAAATGGATTATTCTTCTTTATCACAGGAGCTGAAGTAAAATCTGCTCTTCCACTCCATCTGGGAACCTGCTCACCAGAGACTGAAGCCGCAGCCTTCATGGGGTAATCAGACTTGACCTTTGCTCTCTTTTTCAGTTCTCGCACCCGCTCCTCCAAAACTGAAGTAGGCTTTCCATCCCACTCCATCATATCTTCTCCATGATCCTGCAGGTAAAACCATAGGGTGGCCCGTGGTGTATAACTTCTATATCTTCTCTCTCAAACAGTAGGACGCCTTCTGTTAATAGTTGAGACGTGTGTTGGTACACGTGAGGAGCTGGATAGATTTTCTCTCAAATGTTGGAGGTTCTGGGACAGTTTTTCCATAGCTGAGATGATGGAAGGGGTGAGATTATCTTCAAACTCTCGGAGTTTATAAATCATTTCATCCACTGTTGGTGGTCTTATGTCACTCCAGGTTATTTTTGCCAATGAATGGGCATATGATTGGGGTGCATTTCGTGTAAATTTCCGCCACATGGGTCGTGTACATTCGACTTCATCTGGATCTATGGGTATATCCCCAACATTCGGCTTGGTGATATAGATCATCTCTACAATGGCTGATTCTCTCAGAGACTGAATGCCTTTCTCTAGAGTAAACCACTTGGCCGAACGACTCATAACATCATCCTTGTATGGAAACCTATCTTTCACAGCTGCCAAGAGCCGCTTCCAAAGGCTGAGGGACTTTTTCTCTCTTGCAATTGCTTTGTCAATTCCCCCTTCCCTGGCAAGTGATCCCAGCTGTTTGGCTTCACTACCTTCTAGTTCATGACCGTCGGCCCCATTGTCCCAGCATTGGAGCAACCAGGTGATGATGTGCTCCCCTGGCTGACGGGTAAAGTCTTTTCGCATATTCCATAGCTCGGTTGAGGTCTGAGACCGAGAAGTCACCTCTTCCTTTTCTTCTTCTTCTTCATCATGTGGTAATAACTCCTGGTCAGATGCTGTCCCAGGTGGTGACGTTTCTTTGTCTTGGTTCATCTTTCCTGCCTCTTCTTTGTTTTTCCTCTTGCGTACAGGGGCAATCGATATTGGTATGAGTTGGTCCTCTGGTTTAGCTGCGGTGATTATTACTGTGGTTTGGGTAGCTGCCATACTTGTCACTGGGGTTTGAGTCGTGGCTGTACCTGTCGCTGGGGGTGATTTAGCTGCTGTACTTGGAGCTGGATTAAGTGTGCTGTCCATTACTCCGCCCTCAGATCCAGAGATGTTTTTTTCCTTTTGAAGATGCTGGATGGTGTGGAACAGGGCTCTGTAAGCATAAGCCAAACCCCAGCACGTTGCCATGATTTGTCCATCTCTGGTGTGACCAGAATGATCACACACCTCCTTTAAATGTTTTACTAATTTTTCTGGGTTTTGCATTTGTTCATTGGTGAAGTTCCAAAGCACTGGAGGGGCCCACTGGCCTAGATACTTGCCCATACTATCCCACACACCCTGCCACTCGTGTCTGTCCAGCCTTGGGGAAAATCTCTCGGCCATCCTAGATTGTGGTCTAACCCCAGACATGGCCCACACCCCACTCTGCTTAACTCTCCGGACCAGACTAAATAGTTGTGAGTACAACATATCCAGTATGTGTGCCAACATGATAATTCCCGTCACCACCAGCAGGCAGATCTCAAAGGTATCTAAAGGCCATTCAAAACCTTCAAAATTCTCAAACAGAGCACGAAAGAATGTCTCCTTCACAGGCTGACCACCCGAGGAGGTGAAAAGAGACCTGTAATTGCTAAGAACTTCCATTATATACCTCCCAAAGTATAGAGCTGGTGGCCACACTGGAAACACAAACCGGGTCAGTTTCATGATCACTAAGTCTATTGTATTAACAATCCGTGCAATACTGTATAATGTAACAAGAATCTTAACCCAAAACCCAGATCTGAAAAACGTTAAGATAAGAAGAACCGGCTGTAAGTAAAGTATCATACACTGAACCTGTGGGAACCAGAGCAACAACTTTGAGAGCCAGTAAATCAGCATTGTGACGAGGGGCTACTTTGTCTTTATCTCAACCCTTAAGTGCCCCATGTTGGGCGCCAAAAACTGTCGTGGTTTAAGCCGTAAATTTCACTTCTCCCTCCTTTCCCCCCCCCTCCACTCCGATGGGGGGGAAATGGGGAGAGGAACCAAAGGAAATGTAACTCCCACGGGTTGAGATAAGAACAGTACAGTAACTGAGATACAATACAAATCACTACTGCCACCACCAATAACAATGACAAAGTAAATACAAAGGAAGAGGATACAACTGTTTCGCCGCCTGACCGAGCAGAGAGACCGGTTCCTCCCCCCCCCCCGCCCCCCCCGTATTCCACATCCTGGGCATGACGTGCTGTGGCATGGAATAACCTCATTGGTCAGCCCGGGTCAGGCGCCCTGTCTCTGCCTCCTCCCAGTTCCCCCTCCTCCCCGGCATAGCATGAGACTTGGAAAAAAAAACCGAACCCATGACAAGGAGATAAATAAATAAGAGGAAGGGGCATACAAAATCGAGTAAGGGAAGATGCAACCAGAGGCAGGACAGTTAGCATGTAGATTATACATGTTTGATAGGCTGTAAACCTTGGAGTACCCACCCAATGGGGAATCAAAGGAGAGAACCTGTGGACAGGATGAGAAGTGTAAATCAAAGTTCTGCTTTTGCTGGGTGTGCCTACTTGCTAGGACACCCATTTTTGCAAAAATGTTAATAAATAGCTGCTTCACTGCTGTGTCTAACCGAGGCCTGCCTGAACCTAGAAGCCATTTCTCACAACCTTCACTTTCAAGGAGCACTTGTCTTTCTGCAACTCCATCTCCTGGGCCAGCTTCACAGACAGGATGCCTGCTGCCTCAAGCTCAGTGAGGTTTTCCTGGTGTTTGTACAGCAGGTGTTTCACCTTCTGCTTGTAAACATAAAGACAACCCACAGACCAGGTGAGGTTCTTCCGCAGGAGACACCCAGAGCTGGGATATCGGCTAAGATGCTCTTGACTCACATCCTTCCCAGCTCCTCCTCCTCTTCCCCCTTCCCTCTCTTCCTCAGAGCTGCCCCAGGCTCGCCCCAATCTTGGGGCACTCTCAGACTTCTCCCTTCCCACCTTGATCTCCACTTGATGCTGCTCCTCCATCTCCCGGTCCTTGTTGCACAGCTCCACTCTCTTCTCCTCCAGCTGCCAGCGGGTGATCTCCCAGAGGGTGTTGTTGTGGTTTAAGTCCAGTCAACCACGAAATTTTCTCACTCACTCACTCCTTTCTCTTTCTTCCCCCAGTCCCGGGGGGATGGGGAGGAGAATCGAAAGAGTGCAACTCCCACAGGTTGAGATAAGAACAGTTTAGTAACTAAGGTATAACACAAATCACTACTGCTACCACCAGTAATAATAATGACAAGAGAAATACAAGGAAAGAGAATACAACTGCTCACCGAGCCCGACCCAGCCAGTGCACCCCCCAGCAGCAAACCCCCTCCAATGCACCACCACACCCTTCCGGGTCTCTGCTCTCCTTTTTCACATCCTGGGCATGACGTGCTGTGGTATGGAATAACCTCTTTGGTCACTTTGGGTCAGGTGTTCTGCCTCTACTTCCTCCTGGCTTCTCCTCCCTGGCATAGCATGAGACTCAGAAAGTCCTTGGCCAGGCCAAAACATTACCAAGCAGTAACTGGAAACACTGGTGTTATCAGCGCTGTTCCCAAGCCCAAAATCAAAAACACAGCGCTGCACCAGCTACCAAGAAGGAGAAAAATGACTGCTACTGCTGAACCTGTGACACCTGGGCAATAGTGTCCATTGTTAAGTCCACCCCTCGATCATGAGCCCATCCATATGATGCATCTCTGCCTTGATGGCCTGAGGTGTCATGGGCCTAATTGTCTAAAAATAATTCACCTTTATGTTGCCAATCTAAGTCCATCTGACCCACTTCAATTTTAGCAGCTTTATCCACCTGTTGGTGGTGCTGTCTCACTCCAGGTCATTGATGCGAATGAGTAGGCATATGATGATGGTACACTCTGTGTAAGTTTCCACCACATGGGTCGTGCACTTTCAACTTCATCTAGATCAACAGGTGCATTCCTTGCATCTGACCTACTCTAGAATGGCTGATTCCCTCAGGTACTGGATTCCTTTCTCTATCGTGGTCCATTTGGATGAGTGACATAACATTGTTCTTGTAGGGATGCCTTTCCTTCACAGTTGCCAAGAGCAGCCTCCAAAGGCTGAGGGCTCATTTCTCTTTTGCAATGGCTTTGCCATTTCCCCCTTCCCTAGGAAGTGATCCCAGCTGCTTGGCTTCCCTACCTTCTAGCTCGTGACCATCAGCCCCATTGTCCCAGCATCGGAGCAACCAGGTAACAATGTGCTCACCTGGAAGATGGCTGAAATGTTTTTGTATATTCTTCAGCTTGGTTGAGGTCCAGGACTGAGAAGTTACCTCTTCTTCTTCCTCTTTCTCTGATTCCTGTATGAATAATTCTCGTTCAGATGCCATCCCCTCTAGTACACGCACTGTGTCTTCATCTTTCTTCACTGCACGAGTTTCTCTTTGTGGCTCTTGTTTGCTTTTCCCCTTGCTTATAGGAGCAGCTGATATTGGCAAGGATTGATCTTTTGGCTCAGCTGCAGTGTCTATCATCGCTGTGATTGGTGTGGCTGCAGTGTCTTTTGTCAAGGTTGGTGCAGCTGTTGTTCTTCGGGGCTGAGTAGCTGCTTTCTCTGTTGCGTTGCCATCATATCCAGACAGATCTTTTTCCTGCTCCTTACAGAGAAGGGCTCTGTAGGCATAGGCCAAGCCCCGGCATGTTGCAGCAAGTTGTCCCTCTCTGGTATTGCCAGGACGACAGCACACCTTGGCTAAGTGTTTTACTAATTTTTCCAGATTTTGCACTTATTCTTGGGTGAAGTTCCAAAGCACTGGAGGGGCCCACTGGCCAAGATACTTGCCCGTACTATCCCACACATCCTGCCACTCATGACTGTCAAGCCTCAGGGAAAATCTCTTGGTGGCCCCTCTGTATCATCATTTAACCCTAGACCAGAACCGAACCCTACCCTGCTTAACTTTCAAAATCAGACAAAATAGGGCGTTCTCAAGGTGGGATGGCCATGGGTAAAACACATGCAGTATTCGTGGCAACATGCTGATCCCCATCACAATCAGCAGGCAGGATTCACTGGTATCCAAAGGCCATCCAAAACCTTTAGAATTCTCAAATGCTGCTGTAAATAGCCTGATGGGGGAGCGGGGGCTGTGAGGGAAGTCTCCTTCATAGGTTGACCACCCCTCACTGAGCATTTGCTTTATATTTTTTATCAGCTATATCTTTAAATGAGAAGCAAGAGAATTTTGCACCAATCAATAATAGAATGCATGACTAGAGTCACTCAAGCTCCATCTGAGAGTAAAGAAAAGTTTAAAAGTGAATGAGAGAGGGGAGGGGATAGGGAAGACTCCATCGTAACTTCTGGGATCAGTCGACTGGCTGAACCTGCCATCTCACCCATAGGGACGCCTATTGGGTGAGAACTTGATCTTATGCACCCTAAATGACTAAGTCATGCTAGCTGTTATTCATGATTATAGTCTGGTTGTGTATCACTTCAAGCTTGTTTTTGCAGATAGTCTCTATCAGCATCTATCACTAACCTTAATTCATCACAATTTTCTATTAATAGTGTTATTCCATAAACTGTTAGTGTTAGTCCTTTGTGGGCGCTAGTAGTCACAGGCAATGGGAAACATATTCAAATAAAGTTAGAAGATCCACTGAGGGGTCCCCCTTATGCTGTTTCCTTGAACAACTCAGTCAAATCGCCCTCTGATCCAGCAGGACTGTTCAGTGAAGGGTCCCTATAACGGGATGCTGGCAGACTGGTCGGGCACAAGGGTCTCAGCTTTTCTGGGATGCTGATAGACAGATCAAACACTAGGGGTCGAATAAATCTCCCCCCCTTTCACCTGACAGGCTCATAGACTATACTGCCTTTGTTCTTATGATGGTCTTCAGGACAGTATACTGAAAGAGCATACTGCTGGTACTGGGACAACATGCCCTTCGAGACTTGCTCTGGTCCCATGTCAGTGCTATGAATAATTGATTATATAATGAAACTATAACAGTCTTGCTATTTTTCAAAAAGGTCACACATAAAAATGCTGAGTATCTATACAATGTTTGAAATCTCTGAAATGGTATACCTACATTGATGGTATTTTTTCCGGGGAAAGTCAATACTAGTGGAGATAGGGATGGCAGATGAGTCACTAGAACACTGGAAAAAAGGCTCTTACTACTCTCAATGGACTGGAAACCACAGCCATTGTTATAATTTAATATAGACATCCTAACTCATAAAAACCTGATCTCAAGGTGTTACAAGTAATAAAAAGCCCATAGTACATATTTAAAGCCCATATTTTACATTATTACATATCACATACTTAAGGCCCATATTACACTTTTAACTGATACAGTTATATTGAATTAACTCATTTTTCCTTTAAATCTGTTACAAATTTAACATGATAAATTTCTGCATAAGGTTTTTTTTCTAGCCTCATGTTGTTTTGATCTACTTCACAATTTACCTTTAAAATAATGTCCATGAAGTTCGGGAATGAAAAGTATAGACTATTTTGTTTTTACTTGTTGCAGTAATAGACTGCATTGTTTAGATCCAGTTCTATAGCCCTAGTATAACAATCCACTGCATCACCATAATTTTCTTCTTTCATATGATTGTTACCTGAAATAAATTATAAAAAGCTCTTAAGTAGTTAAAAGTTAGAGTGAAAGAAATAGAGCAGCCACATTATAGCATCTATATAAGGCAGTTATGACTGTACTTTTTTGAGATATGTTCTTTTAAATGGAATCGGCATGGAATAATGCAAGTAAAAATATTTACTATGTCTGTAAAGTTTATTATGTACACTGTAGTCCACCACACAAACCTTCCCCTTCTCATTTTGATATTTCACACTTCCCAGATAGTTTCTGCTGCTATGCAAAGATCACTTTGTTGAGAAGTGTAATTTTAAATGCAGTTCCAACTCTAATATAGATTCATCAGTCTTAACTATTTTTGCAATCCTCATAATCCAATAGGCTTTATGTTAATTTCTTTTTGGTCAACTTCTTGCATCTCCTAACAACTTGCCTGTAACTACCCATATAGCATGGAAAATCAAACAAAAGCAAAGCCAAACACATAAGCCCCACTTCTGTGATTTTGTCCAATTTATTTGTTAAGATAATGAAAACCACATATAACACAGGCAATAAAATGATTCAGAAGTAAAATTTCTCACTTTCAAATCTCAGAAATTCTGCTCTATAATGAAGTTTCACATTTCATATTTTTTCAGCCTAGTAAAGTAAAAAAATAGAAAAATATAACTTTTCTACAGAAAGAAAATTCTGGAGTAAGGTCTTTCAAAACAAACAGTACCTTGCACATTCTTTCTTCCCCAACAAAGGGCAGTCCTGGTAATTTCTTTATTTCCTTATGACAGAAGAGTAGAGAAAAAGTCTTAGTTCAGAGTGTCCAAGCTTAAGGTTGTCCCCGGTCCCACTAATGCACGGAATCAGACTCTACAACTCAAGGGCAGTTATAAAACAGGCATGTTTATTACGGTGCCGAGTGCAAGTGGGAATCACTTCTCCTAACTTGCACACTGAGGGGTTAAGCAAGCAGATATTTATTACACACAAACATACATATTCATTAGATTCCCAAGAGAGTGGCGGGGCTATTACAATTAGTTCCAGGAACTCATTATCATAAGTTTCTTCCTTTTGGCGCTTGCGCACTGCCCTCCAATGGTCGTGGGCAGGGGTCTTCAAGATGAAGTAAGTAGTCTTCCTCATGATATACTTTTCACCTTTGGCACAGTTGGATGCCTCAGTAATCACAAAACTAGGCTGAAACCAGCCATATCAGGGATTTCTCAAGACATCTGTAGCTTTCTGATAGCTGACAAAGTTTTAGAACAATATGACCTTCATACAAAATTTATTGCAAGCAAAACAGGACAGGTAGACAAAGAATATCTGAAGCTAGCAGATGTTCGGGAGGCACTGTCTCTAAACTAACTGGTAAGTAGAAGGATGGGAAGAAATAATTCACTCATTTTAGTAGGGTTACTAAAGTCTGTTATCTCACCACAGACTTACAACAAAGCCATTGTTCTCTATCTTAGACCTAAGTTAAGCTAAAAGTATTTTAACCCTATGTTTTCCAGGCACTAGCTTTCCTCATATCACCACCGCTATGGATCCTTGACTTGCTAGATTCTACAAAAGCCTTAGTTCCCCAGCAACATCAAGAAATTATCAGGAAAATTACAGACTTTCAATGACTTCCTTGTATTTTGGCAAAATATTTCAACCTTCTCCCAAATTAAGTAAGAGAAGGGATTGATCAACAGTTTACTACAGATGTATAAGACTGCATAAGCAAAGACTGGAAAATTTCACTCAGTGCATCATTTTATCTTTGCTAGAAAGCAAGAGGCTGTGGAGCAAGCAGTTCTAGGTGCCAGTACTAAATGAGAACAACTATGCATGCACTTATTTGTGAACATGGAGAGCATAAAAAACAAAATGAGATTTATGCAACTATCATCAATGTAGTACAAAATCTCCTCTTCACAATAGTGATATACTAGACTAATTATAATCAGCAACCCCCGCCAGTGAGAAGGCAAACGGAAACTGTAATTGCATGTATACCTTCAAAATATGCACAGAATTTAACATTATCTGCCTCAGTTTTACAGGCCCACCATCTACACACCATTCCTTTGATCTAAAGTGAAGGTCTGCACACTAAATCCTATTGTCAGTTAAAAGATTTACAAGTTAGAGGCACTCAACAAGATTGGAACAGTTAACATTTCTCTCAAATAAAACTGCTATCAATGACTATCAAGGTTAGAATTTCTGATACTGCTCTGAAGCAAAGATGACTTGTGAGGAGGAGAAGGCTGGTAGCCAAAACAGTGAGGGAAGTTATTTCATAGGAAAGGACATAGAGATAGAAACAAGGAAATTATGGAGCTATAGAACTAAAATATTATAGAAGATATGACTCAAATGGACTTCACCAAGTGTTCTGCTGACAGGCAGGGCATGCAAGAAAATGACCACACACTAGTTGTATAACATGCACAATTTATTAAACAAGCACACTAAAGTGAAGAAGCACACTAAGGCAAAAAAGCGCACAAACATGAATTGGGTATATATCTCTCTATATATAGTAAATAAGTATAATAGAGCAAATCAGAGGGAGATATATATAAGTATAGTACAGAGGAAAATCAGCAATGCATCAAATCATTACCACATAGAGAGAACAGAGAATAAGAAGTAGTACATCACACATTGCAGACAACGGTAGGAGTCTCAGGTAATTGGGAAAATTCCTATGTGGTGTGTCCACCCATAGGTGAGGCTTCAGATTCAGATACAAGAAGGTCTTGCTTTCATTTTTTTAGAAAAACAGCTGACTTTATGCCAGATCTGTAAATGTTCATTCGTGGGTGTCCTGGGTTCAGCAGTAGCAGTCATTTTTTTCTCCTTCTTAGTAGCTGGTGCAGCGCTGTGTTTTTGACTTTTGGCCTGGGAACAGTGCTGATAACACTGATGTTTTTAGTTACTGCTCAAATGTTTAGTCTGACCAAGGACTCTCTGAGTCTCATGCTCTGCCAGGGAGGAGGGGAAGACAAGAGGAAGCAGAGACAGGACACCTGACACAAACTAGCCAAAGAGATATTCCATACCACAGCATGTCATGCCCAGGATGTAAAAACTGGGGGCAGGGACCCGGAAGAGTTAGTTCACTGCTGTGTCGGGCTTGGTATCAGTCGGCGGATGGTGAGCAGTTGTATTCTCTTCCCTTGTTGTTCCCCTTATTATAATTATTGGTGGTAGCAGCAGTGGTTTGTGCTATACCTTAGTTACTGGACTGTTATTATCCCAGCCCATGGGAGTTACATTCTTTCGATTCTCTTCCCCATTACCCCGGGAGCAGGGAGGGAAGAAAGACGGGGGAGTGAGCGAGCGAGCTACGTGGCTGACTGGACTTAAACCACAATAGTGGGGCCATGCAGTTTCTCTTGATCTCACTGTTGTCCAAGCCAAGAGCATTGGCCAGGTGCCCCAGTGTGGCCAAGTATGAAGGTTGTAGAACAGCTGCGCACCTGTGTTTTCCTACCTTTTTCTGACAGTCATGATGAACATAAACATATATATTCTACTGAATACACTTTGACAAAAAACATATTTTGTTATGTCTCTCAGTCATGAGAGGGAATCAACTCTCAGCTAAGTTCCCATCCATTACACCAAGTTATGTAATTTATCTCCCTAACCCCAGGCAGAAAAATACTCATAACTAAACAACATGATACTGGTGAGAGAGAGTGCAAGTCTTAAGAGAGATAGCACATGTCTTATGAGGAACAGCTGAGGGAACTGGGGGTGTTTAATCTAGAGAAGAGAAGGCTCAGGGGGGACCTTACTGATCCCTACAAATACCTGAAAGGAGGATGGACAGAGGAGGTGGCTGGTCTCTTTTCTCAAGTAACAAGTGATAGAACAAGAGGTAACAGCCTCAAGCTGTGCCAGGGGAGGTTTAGACTGGATATTAGGAAAAATTTCTTCACCAAAAGGGTGATCAGGTATTTAAACAGGTGTCGTGGTTTAAGCCGCTATAATTCAAACCAGTTCACTCACTCACTCCCCCCTCTTTCTTCCCCCAGCTCCCGGGGGTATGGGGAGGAGAATCGAAAGAATGCAACTCCCACAGGTCGAGCTGAGCTCTCCAGCTGAGCCCACATCCTGAGCATGACATGCTGTGGTATGGAATAATCTTTTTGGTCAGTTTGGGTCGGGTGCCCTGTCTCCACTTCCTCCCGGCTTCCCCTCCTCCCTGGCAGAGCATGAGGCTCAGAAAGTCCTTGGTCAAACCAAAACATTACCAAGCAGTAACTGAAAACACTGGTGTTATCAGCACTGTTCCCAGGCCCCAAATAAAAAACACAGTGCTGCACCAGCTACCAAGAAGGAGAAAAATTACTGCTACTGCTGAACCCATGACAGTTTTCCATCCTATTTCCTCATATCCTCTCCACAGTCATGGAAGTAAAACCACAGGGTGCCCTGTGGCATGTACTTTCTGTATCTTCCATCTCAAGGGGAAGGATGCTTACTGTTAATAGCTGAGATGCTGGTCCATATAGTTGGGGAGTTTTGTTGTACTTTATAATAGTTGTTTGTGATATGGTAGACTTGCTGGTCATGAAACTGCTCTAGTATGTGTATATACATATATATATATTGAGAGACAGAAAAAGTGATGGTATATTGGAAAGTTTGGACCTGAGCATGATGGAAATGGTATGGAATAAGGGGTGGATACTGTCCTGGTTTCATCTGTAGCAATTATTTTTCTTCCTAGTAGCTGGTGCAGTGATGTGTTTTGGCTTCAGTCTGCGAATAATGCTGATAACACACTGATGTTTTAGTTGTTGCTAAGTAGGGCTTTACCCCAGTCAAGGACTTTTCAGTCTCTCATGCTCTGAGACTTTAGACTTCTCCCAGCTGCTCATAGATCATTTAATCTGTCTCTTTATCCTGGTTGGGTGGTCTATAACATTTCTTGTTTGCCTTTCCCCTGATTCTTACCCATAAACACTTGACCCATTCATCACAATTTGTCAATCTCTAGACAGTCAAAACACCAACTAGGGTGCGTTGACCTTGGCTAGATTCCAGGTGCCCACCAAGCTGCTCTATCACTCCCCCTCCTCAGCCTGACAGGGGAGAGAAAATATGACAATAGGCTCATGGGTCTGGGTAAGAACAGGGAGATTACTCTGCAATTACAGTCATGGGCAAAACAATCTTGACTCAGGGAAATTAGTTTAATTTATTACCAATCAAATCTGAGTAGGATAATGAGAAGTAAAAACAAATCTTAAAACACCTTCCCCCCACCCCTCCCTTCTTCTCTGGCTCAACTTCACTCCCAATTCTCTATCTCCTCCCCAAGTGGTTCAGGGGGACAGGGAATGGGGGTTGTGGTCAGTTCATCACACACTGTCTCTGCCACTCCTTCCTCCTCACACTCTTTCCCTGTTTCAGTGTGGGGTCCCTCCTACAGGAGACAGTCCTCCACAAACTTCTCCAACATGGGTTGTTCCCATGGGCTACAGTTCTTAATGAACTACTCCAGAATGGGTCCTTTCCACATGTCCTTTCCATGGGGTGCAGTTCTTCAGGAACAGACAACTCCAGCATGGGTCCCCAATAGGGTCACAAGTCCAGCCAGGAAACCTGTTCCAGCATGGGCTCCTCTCTCTACAGGATCACAGGTCTTGCCAGAAGCCTGCTCCATGGAGTCACAGCTTCCATCAGGACAAATCCTCCTGCTCCAGCATGGGGTCCTCCATAGGCTGCAAGTGGATATCTGCTCCACCATTAACCTCCATGGGCTGCAGGGGGACAGTCTGCCTCACCATGGTCTTCACCACAGGCTGCAGGGGAATCTCTGCTCCGGCACCTAGAGCACCTCCTCACCCTCCTTCTTTTCTGACCTTGGTGTCTGCAGAGTTGTTTCTCTCACATATCTCACACTCCTCTCTCTCAGCAGCAGTTGTGCAGCAGTTTTTCCCTAAATATCCAAATTTCCTAAAAAACTATCCAGTTTTTTACTAAATATGTTATCCCAGAGGTACTACTGTTGCTGATTGGCTCGGCCTTTGCCAGTGGTGGGTCTGTCTTGGAACTGAGACTGTCTCCTTTGGACATGGGGGAAGCTTCTAGCAGCTCACAGAAGCCACCCCTGCTGCCAAAATCTTGCCATAAAACCAAATACACTTACATACAGGGCTACCCCGCCATTTCTCCTTCCTTGCCTGTCCCTTTTGAAGGATTTATAGCCATCAACTGCAGCCCTCCAGTTGTGTGAGTGAGTCATCCCACCATGCTTCCATGATTGCAGCTATATCTGCCAGCCCTCAGGGATTTGTGGAATCAATTAAGTAAATGTAATTAATGTGCGTTATATGTTAGTCTTTATGTGGTGCTACTAAAGAAATTCCAATTCTTTACTAAAAAATTTGAAGGGGTCTAAACTTCAACAAAAGGTCATTTAAAATGTCAGCTATCAGGAGCATTAGAATCAGTATAGAACTGCTTGAAATGCTTCTGGTTGATTTCCTATAACAAAATTAAAACTTCCTGTCCTGTTTTCTATTGCTGCTCTGTCATATTAATCCTTCTTATTTTTGCACATGTATATCATAGAATCAACTAGGTTGGAAAAGATCATCAAGTCCAACCATTATCCCAGGACTGCCAAGACCACCACTAAACCATGTCACTAAGGGCCTCATCTACATGTTTTTTGAACACTTCCAGAGACTGTGATTCCACCACTTCCCTGGGAAGCCTGTTGTCATGGGTTCAGCAGCAGCAGTCATTTTTCTCCTTCTTGGTAGCTGGTGCAGCGCTGTGTTTTTGATTTTGGGCCTGGGAACAGCGCTGACAACAACAGTGTTTTCAGTTACTGCTTGGCAATGTTTTGGTCTGACCAAGGACTTTCTGAGTCTCATGCTATGCCAGGGAGGAGGGAAGCCGGGAGGAAGTGGAGACAGGACACCTGACCCAAGCTGACCAAAGAGGTTATTCCATACCACAGCACATCATGCCCAGGGTGTAAAACCGGAGGGTAGAGACCCGGAAGGGTGTGGTGGTGCAGTGGGGGGTTCGCTGCTGGGGGGTGCACTGGCTGGGTCGGGCTTGCTGAGCACTTGTATTCTCTTTCCTTGTATTTCTCTTGTATTATTATTGATGGTAGCAGTAGTGATTTGTGTTATACCTTAGTTGCTAAACTGTTCTTATCTCAACCTGTGCGAGTTGAATTCTTTTGATTCTCCTCCCCATCCCCCTGGGACTGGGGGAAGAAAAAGAGGGGAGTGAGTGAGTAAAACTTCATGAGTTATTAGCATAGGTGAGGCTTAAACCACGATAACCTGAAAGAAGCAATAATATATTATTGGCCGCCACCTGCCCCCCCCCCCCCCCACTCGGTAGGCGCGGGGCTCGGCTCGGGCTCGGGCCTTGGCTTCGCCGCCGCCACCCTCAGCCCCGCGGAGGGGCTCATCCCCTCTGTCACCGCCGGGTGCCGGCGGCTCCCGGGGCCAGCCCACCTTGGCTTCCCCTCCTCCCCTCTGGAGGTCACCCGTATTACAAGCCATTTCAATAAAGTACGATGTAACAAGAACCTTAACCCAAAATCCAGATGCGAAAAACATTAAGATAAAAAATACCGGCTGTAAGTAAAGTATCATATGTTGAACCTGTGAGATCCAGAGCAACAACTTTGAGAGTCAATAAATCAGCATTGTGACGAGTGGCTATTAATCCTTGCTGTTATCTCAACCCCTTGTGCCCCAAGTTGTGCAACAAAAAGAACTGTCGTGGTTTAAGCCTCACCCAGGAAAATAAATCAAGAAGTCGCTCACTCACTCACTCCCCTCTCTTTCTTCCCCCAGTCCAGGGGGGGTGGGGAGGAGAATCGAATGATTGCAACTCCCACAATTAAGAACAGTTTATAACTAAGGTATGACACAAATCACTACTGCTACCACCAATAATAATGATGACAAGAGAAGTACAAAGAAAGAGAATACAAGTGCTCACCAAGCCTAACCTAGCCAGTGCACCCCCCAGCAGCGAACCCCCACAGAGCACCCCCACACGCTTCTGGGTCTCTGCCCTCCCTTTTCACACCCTGGGCATGACGTGCTGTGGTATGGAATAATCATGTTGGTCAGTTTGGGTCAGGTGTCCTGTCTCTGCTTCCTCCCGGGTTCCCCTCCACCTAGGCAGAGCATAAGACTCAGAAAGTCCTTGGTCAGACCAAAAAGTTACCAAGCAGTAACTGAAAACACTAGTGTTTTAACACCAGGAAGGAAGAAAGTCCGTTCCAGTATGGCAGGCTGTCAGAAGGGAAGGAAGGGAGGAAGGAAGGGAGGGAGGGAGGGAGGGAGGAAGGAAGGAAGGAAGGAAGGAAGGATTAAGGAAGGAAGGAAAAAAGGAAGGAAGAAAGGAAGGGAGAGAAGAAGGAAGGAAGGAAGGAAGGAAGGAAGGAAGGAAGGAAGGAAGGAAGGAAGGAAGGAAGGAAGGAAGGAAGGAAGGAAGGAAGGAAGGAAAGGAGAAAAAAAGGAAGGAAGGAAGGAGGGAAGGAAGGAGAAGGACGGAAGGACTAAAGGACGGAAGGAAGGAAGGAAGGAAGGAAGGAAGGGAGAGAAGAAGGAAGGAAGGAAGGAAGGAAGGAAGGAAGGAAGGAAGGAAGGAAGGAAGGAAGGAAGGAAGGAAGGAAGGAAGGAAAGGAGAAAAAAAGGAAGGAAGGAAGGAGGGAAGGAAGGAGAAGGACGGAACGACGGAACGACGGAAGGAAGGAAGGGAGAGAAGAAGGAGGGAAGGAAGGATGGACGGAAGGAAGGAAGGCAGGAAGGAAGCAAGGAAGGAAGGGAGAGAAGAAGGAGGGAAGGAAGGAAGGACGGAAGGAAGGAAGGAAGGCAGGAAGGAAGGAAGGAGGGAAGGAAGGAGGGAGGAAAGAAGGAAGGAAGGAAGAAAGGAAGGAAGGAAGGACGGAAGGAAGGAAAGAAGGAAGGAAGGAAGGAAGGAAGGAAAGTAGGTAAGAAAGAAGGAAGGAAGGAAGGGAGAGAAGAAGGAAGGAAGGAAGGAAGGAGAAGGACGGAAGGAAGGAAAAAGAAGGACGGAAGGAAGGAAGGAAAGAAGGAAGGAAAAAAGGAAGGAAGAGAAGAAGGAAGGAAGGAAGGAAGGCAAGAAGGAAGGAAGGAAGGAAGGCAGGGAGTGAGGAACGGCGGGAAAAAAGGCAGGAAGGCAGGAAGGAGGAAAGAAGGCAGGAAGGCAGGAAGGAGGAAAGAAGGCAGGAAAGCAAGTTGTAGGAAAGAAGGCAGGAAGGATGGAAGGACGGAAGGACTAAAAAAAGGAAGGAAGGAAGGAAGGAAGGAAGGAAGGAAGGAAGGAAGGAAGGAAGGAAGGAAGGAAGGAAGGAAGGAAAAAAGGAAAGAAGGAGGGAAGGAAGGAAGGGAAAAAGGAAGGAAGGAAGGAAGGAAGGGAGGAAGGAAGGAAGGAAGGAAGGAAGGAAAAGAGGAAGGAAGGAAAGAAGGAAAGGAGAAAAAAAGGAAGGAAGGAAAGAAGGAAAGGAGAAAAAAAGGAAGGAAGGAAGGAAGGAAGGAAGGATGGAGAAGGACGGAAGGAAGGAAAAAGAAGGACGGAAGGAAGTAAGGAAAGAAGGATGGAAAAAAGGAAGGGAAAGAAGAAGGAAGGATGGAAGGAAGGAAGGAAGGTAGGAAGGAAGGAAAGTAGGAGAAAGGAAGGAAGGAAGTAAAGAAAGGAAGGACGGATGAAAAAAGGAAGGAAGGAGGGAAGGAAGGAAAGAAGGTAAGAAGGAAGGAAGGAAGGAAGGAAGGAAGGAAGGGAGAGAAGAAGGAAGGAAGGAAGGAAGGAAGGAAGGGAGGGAGGAAGGAAGAAAGGAAAAGAGGAATGAAGGAAAGAAGGAAAGGAGAAAAAAAGGAAGGAAGGAAGGGAGGGAAGAAGGAAGGAAGGAAAAGAGGAAGGAAGGAAAGAAAGAAAGGAGAAAAAAAGGAAGGAAGGAAGGAAGGAAGGAAGGAAGGAAGGAAGGAAGGAAGGAAGGAAGGAAGGAAGGAAGGAAGGAAGGAAAAAAGGAAGGGAGAGAAGAAGGAAGGATGGAAGGAAGGAAGGAAAAGAGGAAGGAAGGAAGGAAGGAAGGAAGGAAGGAAGGAAGGAAGGAAGGATGGATGGATTAAGGAAGGATTAAGGAAGGAAAAAAGGAAGGAAGGAAGGAAGGAAGGAAGGAAGGAAGGAAGGAAGGAAGGAAGGAAGGAAGGAAGGAAGGAAGGAAAAAAGGAAGGAAGGAAGGAAGGAAAGAAGGCAGGAATGAAAGAAGTGAATATCCCTCAGCAAGCTTATCTAAAGGAGGCTTCTAGAGGAGTGGGTGATGCCATCAGTATAGAGAACTAAGCACCATGGGAGAGCAGTGGGAAAAGCCAGTAGTCTGGATTGAGAGCTTCTTGGCAAGAGTCAAAAACAAAGGTGGTGTCCTTGGGTGCAAGGTACCCCATGCTCTGGGGACAGGGCACCTCATTTGGCGCAGCTTCCTGCCTCTAGCACCCTCTCTGCTGCACACACCCTGCTCTCTGCCCGCACTCAATAGTATATCACAGAACCTGCAGCAGGGACACCTCACTTCAGGAGGTTACTGCATTCTCCAGGCTCAGGAATGGTTCCTACATCCCCAGCCTGTGCCATTGCAAGGGAATCCCCTGCAGGGACACCTGTGTCCCCTGCTCTTCTGCCCAGGACACCCTGAGAGGTCTGCAGCCCCCCCATGCCATCCCATCTCCCCACACCAGCACAACAGCCTTGGGCTCCTCAAGAGCTCTTCCTGATCCAGGCACAGAGCAGCCATCCCAGAGCTGAAGCAGCCAGAAAGCTGATTTCATTTCCCTTCATTCCTGCTATGTGAGGACATATCACAGAGAAGAAGTTGCTGCAGGATCATTTATTTCCCTCAAAAATAATGAGAGACCCAAGTGACACAAAGTCTGTGGGTCAGACAACACGAGTGGCTACTTAAGCAGGAGGAGATGAAAACTGACATTTCTGTGAAGGCAACATCACCACAAACTGAAACAGGAAAACAACTGTAAAGCAGGAAAGACAGACATGTTCTGTCATGACCTACTCTTGAAGCCCTTTGCAGAGGACAGCAGGCAGTATATGGCTGCTGAAATACATCCAGTCACCAGCTTCCTCACAGCATTCTTGAAATCCCCGTTCTTCAGGCTGTAGATGAGGGGGCTCACTGCTTGAGGCACCATCTAGTACAGCACCACCATAGCCAGATCCAGGGATGGGAAGGAGTTGGAGGGGTGCTTCAGGTAGGCAAATGTTGCAGCGCAGACAAGCAAGAAGAGCACGACCATGTGAGGGAGGCACGTGGAAAAGGCTTGGTGGTGTCCCTGCTCAGAGGGGATCCTCAGCACAGCCCTGAAGAACTGCACGTAAGACCCCACAATGAACACAAATCACTCAGTGGCAATCAGGGCACCAACCACAGGAAGCCCAACTTTCCTGAGGCAGGAGTGTGAGCAGGAGAGATTGAGTATCTGGGGGATTTCACAGAAATACTGCTCCACAGCATTGCCTTGGCAGAGGGTAGTGAAAATGCTCTGCTGTGCTATCATGGTTTCAGCAGCAGCAGTCATTTTTTCTCCTTGGTAGCTGGCTCAGTGCTGTGTTTTTGATTTTGCGCCTGGGAGCAGCGCTGATAACACCAGTGTTTTCAGTTACTGCTTGGCAGTGTTTTGATCTGGCCAAGGACTTTCTGAGTCTCATGCTATGCCAGGGAGGAGGGGGAGCCGAGAGGAAGCAGAGACAGGACACCTGACCCAAACTGACCAAAGAGGTTATTCCATACCACAGCACGTCATGTCCAGGATGTGAACATGGAGGGCAGAGACCCGGAAGGCTGTGGTGATGGACAGGGGGTGCACGGCATGGTCAGGTTTTTGGGATTGGGGGCTTCGCTACTGGGGGGTGCACTTGCTGGGTCGGGCTTGGTGAGCAGTTGTATTCTCTTTCCTTGTATTTCTCTTGTATTATTACTGGTGGTAGCAGTAGTGATTTGTGTCATACCTTAGTTACTAAACTGTTCTTATCTCAACCTGTGAGAGTTAAATTCTTGTTATGGGTTCGGCTTCCCCCCCACCCCCCCGCAGAGTCTCATGTTACGCTGGGAAAGAGAGAAAAGCTGGGGGAGGGGAGACAGGGCGCCTGACCAGGGCTGACCAATGAGGTTATTCCATACCACAGCACGTCATGCCCAGGAGGGAGAATACGGGGGCGGGCTCTCGCGGGGGCACGGCGCGCGGTCTCTCGGCTCGGTCAAACGGTTGTATCCTCTCCCTTTGTATTTACTTTGTCATTATTATTGTTATTGGTGGTGGCAGTAGTGATTTGTATTGTATCTCAGTTACTGGACTGTTCTTATCTCAACCTGTGGGTGTTACATTTTCTTTGGTTCCTCTCCCCATTTCCCCCCCATCGGAGTGGGGGGGGGGGGAAGAAGGGAGAAGGGAAATTTACGGCTTAAACCAGGACAGTTTTTGGCGCCCAACGTGGGGCACTTAAGGGTTGAGATAAAGACAAAATAGCCGCTTGTCACAATGCTGATTTACTGGCTCTCAAAGTTGTTGCTCTGGTTCCCACAGGTTCAGTGTATAATACTTTACTTACAGCCGGTTCTTCTTAATGTTTTTCAGATCTGGGTTTTGGGTTAAGATTCTTGTTACATTATACTGTATTGCACGGATTGTTAATACAATAGACTCAGTGATCATGAAACTGACCCGGTTTGTGTTTCCAGTGTGGCCACCAGCTCTATACTTTGGGAGGGATATAATGGAAGTTCTTAGCAATTACACGTCTCTTTTCACCTCCTCGGGTGGTCAGCCTGTGAAGGAGACATTCTTTTGTGCTCCCAGCGCTCCCACCAGGCCGTTTACAACACTGTTTGAGAATTCTGAAGGTTTTGAATGGCCTTTAGATACCCTTGAGATCTGCCTGCTGGTGGTGACGGGAATTATCATGTTGGCACACATACTGGATATGTTGTACTCACAGCTATTTAGTCTGGTCCGGAGAGTTAAGCAGAGTGGGGTGTGGGCCATGTCTGGAGTTAGACTACAATCTAGGATGGCCGAGAGATTTTCCCCAAGGCTGGACAGTCATGAGTGGCAGGGTGTGTGGGATAGTATGGGCAAGTATCTAGGCCAGTGGGCCCCTCCAGTGCTTTGGAACTTCACCAATGAACAAATGCAAAACCCAGAAAAATTAGTAAAACATTTAAAGGAGGTGTGTGATCATTCTGGTCACACCAGAGATGGACAAATCATGGCAACGTGCTGGGGTTTGGCTTATGCTTACAGAGCCTTGTTTAACACTGTCCAGCATCTTCAAAAGGGAAAAAACGTCTCTGGATCTGAGGGCGGAGTAATGGACAGCACACTTAATCCAGCTCCAAGTACAGCAGCTAAATCACCCCCAGCGACAGGTATGGCCACGACTCAAACCCCAGTGACAAGCACAGCAGCTACCCAAACCACAGCAATAATCACCGCAGCTAAACCAGAGGACCAACTCATACCAATATCGGTTGCCCCAGTATGCAAGAGGAAAAACAAAGAAGAGGCAGGAAAGATGAACCAAGACAAAGAAACGTCACCACCTGGGACAGCATCTGACCAGGAGTTATTACCACATGATGACGAAGAAGAAAAGGAAGAGGTGACTTCCCGATCTCGGACCTCAACCGAGCTACGGAATAGACTTTACCCTTCAGCCGGGGGAGCACATCATCACCTGGCTGCTCCAATGCTGGGACAATGGGGACGACGGTCATGAACTAGAAGGGAGTGAAGCCAAACAGCTGGGATCACTTGCCAGGGAAGGGGGAATTGACAAAGCAATTGCAAGAGAGAAAAAGTCCCTCAGCCTTTGGAAGCGGCTCTTGGCAGATGTGAATGATAGGTTTCCATACAAGGACGATGTTGTGAATCGTTCGGCCAAGTGGACTACTCTAGAGAAAGGCATCCAGTCTCTGAGAGAATCAGCCATTGTAGAGATGATCTATATCACCAAGACGAATGTTGGGGATATACCCATAGATCCAGATGAAGTCGAATGTACACGACCCATGTGGCGGAAATTTACACGAAACGCTCCCCAATCATATGCCCATTCATTGGCAAAAATAACCTGGAGTGACATAAGACCACCAACAGTGGATGAAATGATTTATAAACTCCGAGAGTTTGAAGATAATCTCACCCCTTCCATCATCTCAGCTGTGGAAAAACTGTCCCAGAACCTCCAACAATTGAGAGACGATCTATCCAGCTCCTCACATGTACCAACACACGTCTCAGCTATTAACAGAAGGCATCCCACTGTTCGAGAGAGAAGATATAGAAGTTATACACCACGGGCCACCCTATGGTTTTACCTGCAGGATCATGGAGAAGATATGATGGAGTGGGATGGAAAGCCTACTTCAGTTTTGGAGGAGCGGGTGCGAGAACTGAAAAAGAGAGCAAAGGTCAAGTCTGATCACCCCATGAAGGCTGCGGCTTCAGTCTCTGGTGAGCAGGTTCCCAGATGGAGTGGAAGAGCAGATTTTACCTCACCTCCTGTGATGAAGAAGAATAATCCATCTCTACAAGACGTGAGTGACCAATGTGATGACTACTAGAGGGGCCCCGCCTCCAGCCAGGTGGAGGTAGGGGACAATCGAACTTACTGGACTGTACGGATCAGATGGCCTGGCACATCAGTCCCACAGAAGTATAAGGCTCTAGTAGATACCGGTGCACAGTGTACTCTGATGCCATCAAGCTGTCAAGGGGTGGAACCTATTTCTATTTCTGGAGTGACAGGAGGATCCCAAGAGTTGACTGTACTGGAGGCTGAAATCAGCCTGACTGGGAGGTAATGGCAAAAACACCCCATTGTGACTGGTCCAGATGCTCCATGTATCCTTGGCATAGATTACCTCAGGAGAGGGTACTTCAAAGACCCAAAAGGGTACCGATGGGTTTTCGGTATTGCTGCTTTGGAGAGAGAGGAAGTGGAGCAGCTGTCCACCTTGCCTGGTCTCTCAGAGGATCCTTCTGCTGTGGGGTTGCTGAAGGTCGAAGAACAAGTGCCAATCGCGACCGCAACAGTGCACCGGCGGCAATATCGCACCAACCGAGACTCCCTGATTCCCATCCATAAGCTGATCCGTAGATTGGAGAGTCAAGGAGTGATCAGTAGGACCCACTCACCCTTTAATAGCCCCATATGGCCAGTGCAAAAGTCTAATGGAGAGTGGAGACTAACAGTAGACTATCGTGGCCTGAACGAAGTTACCCCATCCTTGAGTGCTGCCGTACCAGACATGCTAGAGCTTCAGTATGAACTGGAGTCAAAGGCAGCCAAGTGGTATGCCACGATTGACATTGCCAATGCTTTTTTCTCAATTCCTCTGGCAGCAGAGTGTAGGCCACAGTTCGCTTTTACTTGGAGGGGCGTCCAGTACACTTGGAACCGACTGCCCCAGGGGTGGAAACACAGCCCTACCATCTGCCATGGACTGACCCAGACTGCACTGGAACAGGGGCAAGCTCCAGAACACCTGCAATGCATTGATGACATCATTGTGTGGGGTGATACAGCAGAAGAAGTCTTTGAGAAAGGGAGGAAAATAATCCAAATCCTGCTGACAGCCGGTTTTGCCATAAAACGGAGTAAGGTCAAGGGACCTGCACAGGAGATTCAATTTTTGGGAATAAAATGGCAAGATGGACACTGCCAGATCCCCACAGATGTGATCAACAAGATAACAGCAATGTCGCCACCAACTAATGAGAAAGAAACACAAGCTTTCTTGGGTGCTGTGGGGTTCTGGAGAATGCACATCCCGAATTACAGCTTGATTCTAAGCCCTCTCTATTATGTGACCCGGAAGAGAAATGATTTTAAATGGGGCCCTGAGCAACAACAAGCTTTTGAGCAAATTAAACGTGAGATAGTTCGTGCAGTAGCCCTCGGACCAGTCCGGACTGGGCCAGATGTTAAAAATGTACTGTACACCGCAGCTGGGGAGAACGGTCCTACCTGGAGCATCTGGCAGAAAGCTCCAGGGGAAACTCGAGGTCGACCCCTCGGCTTTTGGAGTCGGGGATACAAAGGATCTGAGGCCAGCCACACCCCAACTGAAAAAGAGATATTGGCAGCCTATGAAGGGGTTTGAGCTGCTTCGGAAGTGATTGGCACTGAAGCACAGCTCCTCCTGGCACCCCGGTTGCCCGTGCTGGGCTGGATGTTCAAAGGCAGGGTCTCCTCTACACATCATGCAACTGATGCTACATGGAGTAAGTGGGCCGCATTAATTACACAACGAGCTCAAATAGGAAATCCCAGTTGACTGGGAATTCTAGAAGTCATCATGGACTGGCCAGAGGGTAAAGATTTTGGAAGGTCACCAGAGGAGGAAGGAGTGATGCGTGCTGAAGAGGCCCCACCATATAATGAACTGTCAGAACGTGAAAAGCAATATGCCTTATTTACTGATGGGTCCTGTCGCATTGTGGGAAAGCACCGTAGATGGAAAGCAGCAGTATGGAGTCCTCAACGACAAGTTGCAGAAACTGCTGAAGGGGAGGGTGAATCGAGTCAGTTTGCAGAAGTGAAAGCCATCCAGCTGGCCTTGGACATTGAAGAACGGGAAAAGTGGCCAGTATTTTATCTCTATACTGACTCATGGATGATGGCGAATGCCCTGTGGGGGTGGTTGCAGCAATGGAAGCAGAGCAACTGGCAATGCAGAGGTAAACCCATCTGGGCTGCTGCAAACCCACTCATGGGATTGCTTTTGCTCAGGGACCCGGATTTACTTGGTGGGTAATGTGGGAAGATGGGGAAGTCCGATGTGTACCTCAAGGAGATTTGATTTTAGGAGAAAACAGCCAATGAACTCAATTGCATGCTGTTGCCTGCTATGTAATTTTTTTTCATATAGCCCATCAACTAGATGTCTTCAAATCATCCGCGATTGACCCTCAGACCATCATCCCAACAAAGAACAAACTTTGATGAAACCAGACGAGTTCTGCAGTAAAGGAACAATCAGCATCAACAGGCAACGATCCAACACTGCACACAGCCTCCCCTGCTCTGAAAGACTGTTACAAAAGATGGAGCCTGACATCACAGACTGGATGGACTCAGCAGCTTTATAGGGATTGGTCCATGCACTAAGGGATTATATCTCTCCGTGTGTGTGTGTATGTATATATATATATGTATGTGACGGTATATTGAAAATGTGGGATCTGAGCATGACATGAATGGTATGGAATAAGGGGTGGATTGTCATGGGTTCAGCAGTAGCAGTCATTTTTCTCCCTCTAGGTAGCTGGTGCAGCACTGTTTTTTTAATTTCGTGCCCAGGAGCAGCGCTGATAACACCAGTGTTTTCAGTTACTGCTTGACAATGTTTTGGTCTGGCCAAGGACTTTCTGAGTCTCATGCTATGCCAGGGAGGAGGGGGAGCCAGGAGCAAGCAGAGACAGGGCGCCTGACACAAACTGACCAAAGAGCTATTCCATGCCACAGCACGTCATGCCCAGGATGTAAAATACTGGGGGCAGGAACCCGGAAGTGGCTCTCTCTCGCTCTCTCGGCTCGGTCGTGTGGTGAGCGGTTGTATCCTTTTCCCTTGTATTTGCCTTGTCATTATTATTATTATTGGTGGTAGCAGTAGTGATTTGCATTATATCTCAGTTACTGGACTGTTCTTATCTCAACCCGTGGGAGTCACATTCTTTCGGTTCTTCTCCCCATTTCCCCCCCATCGGAGTGGGGGGGGGAAGGGAGGGGGAAGTGAAATTTACGGCTTAAACCACGACACTCATATATATATATATGTACACACAAACAAAAAGAGAGATATCATTTCTTAGCCCATGGGCCATCACTAGAGTTTTCTGAATTCATTCAGTCCATGATGTGGGGTTCCGTCTCTTGTAACAGTCTTTCAGGGTGGGAGAGACGGTCTGTAGTGTTGGTTTTTGCCTGCTGACGTCACTGCTGAGCTCATCTGGTTTCATCGGAGTTCAGTCTTTGCTGAGGTGATGATGGGAGGGAAGTCAGGGTCAGTCAGTGGTGACCTGAGGACAGTTCTGCTACTGCTGGCTTTTCACATGACTTTATTCTCCACTCATGATCATGAAAGCACATATCTTCTTTTCAAAGCCCAGAGTGGTTGAGATGGGCATCTAGCTGATGGGCTATGAAAGTGTTATAGAGCAGGCAACAGCATATAACAGAGTCCGTTGCTTGTTCTTCTCAAAATTAAATCCCCTTGAGGTACACATCTTCCCGCATTACCCACCAAGTACATCCAGGTCCCTGAGCAAAAGCAATCCCATGAGTGGGTTTGCCTTTATCTGAAGCAGGAATAACCCAAACTGTCTTCCCAAAAAAATTCTTTATGTGCACCAAAGGAACTTTATCCCCTCCTACAGTACATAAAAGTTCTGACTGGGCTTGGCCAGCCCTGTTGTCATATCCTCTGGTGTTGACCAACCAGGGGGCCTTAGGTCAATGTGTATCCCAATGTTTGAAAGTCCCACCACCCATTGCTCTCAGTGTAGGTTTTAACAGCCCATTGTACCATTAGATTTTCCCAGAGGCTGGTGCATGGTAGAGGATGTCAGATACCCACTCAATGCCATGCTCTTTGGCCCAAGTGTCTATAAGGTTGTTCCAGAAATGAGTCCCATTGTCTGACTCAGTTCTCTCTGGGGTGCCGTGCCACCACACAGTCTTAGCAGCTTTATCCACTTGTTGGTTGTTCTGATGTTCCTCAGTGGCCTGACTCTTGGGTACATGAGCATGATCATGGCAACATGCTGCTCCCCCACACAAGCAGCAGGCAGGTTTCAAGGGTAGTCAAAGGCCATCCAAAACCTTTAAAATTCTCAAATGCTGGTGTAAATAGCCTGGCGGGGGAGTGGGGAGTGTGAGGGTATGTCTCCTTTATAGGTTGACCTCCCAAGGAGGAAAAGGAAGATGTGTGATTGCTGTTTATTCCCGTTATATGCCTCCCAAAGTATAGAGGTGATGACCATGCTGGGAATGCAAGACAGACCAGTTTCATGATCAATGAGTTTATTACAAGTCATTACCATGAAGTACAGTGAAACAATAACCTTAGCACAGGCCCCCCAGCTGATAAACACTAATCCAGCAAATACTGGCTTTACGTAAGGTGTGACATGCTGAAACTCCAAGACCAAGCGCAACAACTCTATGAGGAAATAAATAAATATTGTGATGAGTGACTATTAATCCAAAACAATGAATGCTTATCACAAATACAATTTGACACACTCTGGTCAGATCTGTCATTATTTCAACCCTTAGGGCCCCACGTTGGGCACCAAAAAGAGCTGTCGTGGTTTAAGCCCGGCTGGTAACTCAGAACCACACAGCCGCTCGTTCACACACCACCCCCATCTTTCTTCCCCCCCCCCCCCCCCCCCCCCCCCCCCGCTCCCGGAGGGATGGGGAAGAGAATCAAAAGAATGCAATTCCCATGGGTTGAGATAAGACCAGTTGGGTAAGTAAGGTATAACACAAAACTACTACTGCTATCACCTTTAGGAATAATGATAAGGGAAATAACAGGGGGAGAGAATACCATTGTGCATTGTGCACCCCCCGCTGACTGATACCCAGCCCGACCTGAGCTGCGAGGAGGGCCTGCTGAGTAATTCTCGGTTGGGTGTCCTGTCTCTGCTTTCTCCCAGTTTCTTGTTCCCCTCCTCACTGGCAGAGCATTAGACTGAAAAGTCCTTGATCACAGTAAGCAATACTTAGCAACAACTCATAACATCGGTGCACTATCAGCGTTGTTCTCAGACTGAAGTCGATAACACAGCACTGCACCAGCACCAGCTACTAAGAAGGTGAAAAATGACTGCTACAGCTGAACTCAGGTCACATTTATACACAAAAGTTACAAGGCAGTACACTCCCAGTTACAATGATTGGTTTGTGATTTGCATGTAATTATAATATAATCTGTGTCATTCTCTTCTGTTGCTATGCTTGCGCGGAGGAAGGGTCTTCACCTGAGCAGAGGTCTTGACCTGTGGGTGTGTTTCTCAGTATTATAATGAAGGTAGTTCACTTCAGGGCACCTCAAAAGTAAGTTTTGTTGCCACGTTGGCTGGCTAGATATCTGTCGTGCCAGGTTGTCAAGTAAGTCATCCTATATACAGTAAACCCTGGGTGCTCTGGTTATGGTCTAGAGAGTAAGGGCTAAGGCTAACATGATCCAGAGAATAGGGACTTCAAGTAACACAGCGTCGGATTTCAAGCAGCAGGGCAACCCATGCTAACATAATGCTAACATAAAGGCTAACTTCTTAAATCAAGCTGTTCCTGTAGCTGACTGTTTCACAAACAAACGCAAAATATAGAAAGATTCAGTAAAACTTAAGGTAATCTGCAACAGTTTTATATTATACTTTAATTATTGGACTGTTCTTATCTCAACCCGTGGGGGTATACACTCTTTCAATTCTCCTCCCCATCCTGCCCCGAGAGGGAGGAAAAGGGAGTGTGTGAGAGAACAGCTGTGTGGTTCTGAGTTACCGGCTGGGCTTACACCTTGACACCTACCCTCCTCAATGCACTACCTGCGTGACTGCGCTGCACTAGGGAGACTCTGCGAGTATTTTTGGTGCTATCCTGAACACGAAAATTAAAGTTCAGGGATCAAAACGCCTCAGCAATGAAGTGTTCACACAGGCTGAGGCAGCCATCAGGTGGGAGGCTGATCTGCGGAGCCAGGAGTGCACGCAAGGGGGAAAAAAATCTGGTCCCAACAGTGTTTATTGGTACATTAAATATTTCATTTATGTACACCTAATAAATAAATGTTAAATAATGCACTTAAGCCCATTTGTATTTTCTTTTTATTGCACAAAGAAGACAATTGTAAAATTAATCTTCATGCAGGTAAAAATTAACCTTCATACAGGTAAAAATGTAATTAAGCTTAGGAAACAGGAAATTTTTCTGTGAAGCTTATACTGATGAACAAAGGTGAAAATGCAAATTCTTTAAAAGAAAACAGTTAGCCAGTCATCAGTGGAGAAATTTTTCTTTTACTAAAAGGCTACTCTTATTTGGCAAGAGCATTTGTTTCTCTTGGTCCACCAAAGCCAATCTTTCAGAAAAGAACTGCATCCACAACATAGAGAACAGGCAATATGAAACCAAACACCTATAAAAACAATTATAATGTTAGTTTTCCCATGAAATCTTTTTCTTTTACTGCAGTGAATCATCTACCGTTCCTCAAAGCAACAGTAGATACATCTTCCTAAACTGGTTCTCGTATATTCTAAATATATGTGAGATTTGAGACAGCTGATAAGTAACATCCGTATTTAAATCCCATCAGCCTTTCATACAGTAGTCCACACCCTGGCTTTGCCCAATGTCTGTGTGAAGCCCTGGAGATTATTGAGCTCTCTTTGAAAACTAATGCTGCATGATGCTTTAAGCTAAAATGCTAAGTTGTAAATTAAAACTACTCTGTTAATTGCAAGCTAGATGTTAGGTCGTAAATTGGGACTGCTTTGTTGAGAGCAAGATGGGCCGGTGCGGCCTTAGGGTATGTGTAAAACAAGGGTAGCCTTTGAAAATAAGGAAGGAGTAACCAAGACAGATGGGGCCGGTTCACCCTTCCATAGTCAACCTGGTGTGAAGATAAGAAAGGAGTGACCAAGACAGATGCTGCTGATTCTTCAAGAAAAGGACCAAATCAGAACAAACTGACCTAAACCACAGGCGCAGTTGTGAAGCAATTCACAAGAGTCGCTTGCACGTGTGCAAGCACAGAGGTCAATCAGCGGACACAGTGAGGAAGACTGTGCGGCTACCACCAGAGACCCCTCGAGACCACCACTCAGCAAGAAAGCGCATGCGTAATTAAAATGCAAATATTACAATTAGTTCCAGGAAATCGAGTGAATATGTAAAACATTTCCCGGAAAGGTTGCAAATATGCATAAGTTTGTTGGATATATGGATGCTGCTTGTAGACTCCAGGTGCACTCACCTTTGCAAAACTATTTGCGTGTACGCCCAGCGCTGCAATAAAGAATGCTTGCCTTCTAAAACTCCAAATCAAGTCTTAGAGAGTTTCTTCGACCGTCTTTTGCGGTAACAATTTGGCGCCCAAACAGGGACATTCTGCTGTGTTTCCTGCGGATCTGGGGAGTCTCTGGGACCTTCACGCCGGCATTGGGGATTTCCCTGAAAGGAACCACAGATCCCCAGACCGACTTGGGACCTCGGTAAGACCCCTTCTTTGAGAAGGTATTCTTTACACTTGGTAACTTATCCGCATTGGTCACAGGGGACGCCCTGTGCAGGGGGTAAGGATTTGTTTTGTTGTCCGGACACTGCATTTGGGTGGAGGTCAGGATCATGGATACCACTGCCTCCATAGGGGGGATTTTGAAGAAATCGCCATTGGGTTGCATTTTGCGACATTGGAAACAAATTGGCTGGTCACTTGGGAGACTTTGATAAAGTACTGTAATCAGTGGTGGGCATCCTATAAGCCAGAGTCTGGGGCAAAGTGGCCTGTGAATGGTACAATAAATTATAACATGATTTTACAGTTGATGCTGTTTTGCCGAAGGGAGGCAAAGTGGGATGAATGACAGTATGTCAATTTATTCTTTGATTTGTGGAATAATTTGGACTTGTGAAAGGGGTGTATGCATGTATGCAAATATACTATGGTATTAGCATTGGAAAAGGAGGGGCAGAGGGACCAGTGACTATCAAGGTGCCGCTTCTTGTGTTGGATTTACGAGCCTGGCTGAATGGGATCTATTAACCAAGTATCAGCGGTTAGTTTTGTTTGGAATGAAGCATGCGATTCCTAAAGCAAAGTCTTGGGCAAAACTAAATCAAGTAATACAGATGAAAGGGGAACCTCCATCTGCCTTTTATGACAGACTTATGGTGACGGCTAGGAAGTATACTGATACGGACCATGAAAAGGATGCAGCGCAGTTATCTCATATTTTTTATTGGGCAATCAAATCCAGATATTAAATGCAAGGTGCAAAACCTAGGAGGGACAGATTCTCTGTCACTCAATAAACTGCTGAAACCAGCCTGGAGAGCGCACCATAACAGAAAAGTTGAAAGGGAGAGGGAAAAGAAGGAAAAGAACTGGGGGGGGGGGGGGGGGGATTGTTGGCTGTAGCTATCACACAGGAAACCAGGAAAGGGGGGAGTGGCCTGGGAGGAAAGGGTCGGAAAGAAGGATTACATGGAAAGGTTTGTGAACAGAATTCACGGGTTCACTTAGAATGATCAGTGTGCAATTTGTAAACAGAGGGAGCACTGGAAGAGAGAATGCCCTCAGAATCAAAATAAATGCCAGAGATTTAGTGGAATATCAGGACAGGCAGAAAAATGACTACTTTAGATGAAGACTGAGGAGGACCAGGGGAAGATTCAAAACCCTCTCCAGCAGAGCCCCCGGTCATAGTTAGGTTGGGGAATGATAAGGTAAAATTTCTTGTAGAAACAGAAGCTGCCTATTCTGTTATGAATACTTGTAAAGGGCAATTAAGCAAGCAAACAGCTTCAGTCATTGGTGCCACAGGGTGGACAGGAACCCGGCCTTTCTTTCAACCTTTAAATTTTAAAATTGGCAAACAGATGTTGCCCCACCAATTTCTTTACATGCCTGAGCGCCCCTGCTGTTATTTGGTAAAGATATACTGAGTGCTGAAAGGAGGACGCACAAAAGCACGAAATGTAATCAGTTCTAAATAAGGTTATGGCTTTGTAATGGGGGTGCTTGAGGGTGGGTTTAGGTCCATAGGACCTTAGTACAAAAACTGTAAGAAAAATAAAATAGAAAAACAGGACCTGGGGATGGGCACGGTTAAACTGGCTGATGGGTGGAGGGACAGGGTGATTGCTAAGTCAATGAACCCGTTAAGTTGGTGTAAACATCTACTGGGGAGTATCTGGGACCAGCAGATGTCCGGGGAGGGAGCAGTGAAACTATCTGCTCAACAAAAGGACAGGATGATTGTTAAGTGTAATGTTAAGGACTGCCAGCGGGTATGAATGCTGTAAACAACTCTCAAAGACCACCATCACCCTTTGTGTACCTACGGGAAACTTGTGTAACCTCATGAATATGGATGTATGCCCAGTGACTGTAAAAGGATGGCCTGTGAGGCAATACGGGGAGACACACTTGGAGGAGCTATCCCCCGTGTCTCCCGGCGCCGCAGTAAAGAATACCTGCTTGTCAACTTGAAACTTTGTTGGCGAGTTCCTGGAGTTTTCTCCGAATCAGTGCATGCATAAGTTACATTTAAAGAAAGGAAAATTCAGATACATATTCCTGATGAAAATGCTGTGGAGGCCCAAGTATTTATGTTACAGAAACCAGCCACTAAGCCAGATATACCAGAGGAAGTGGAGAATGCAGTCACCCCACTAGTATGGGCTGCTGGAGCACCAGGACGATCATGAAATGCAGAACCAGTAACTATTCATCTGAAACCAAATGCCAGACCGGTAAGACAGAGACAATATCCTATAAAACTGGAAGCAAGAAAAGGACTAGAGCCTCTAATAGAAAATTTTATTGAATACTTTGGGACAAAAATGAACTGTATTTGTGCCTCACATGGTAACAACCATCCTGGAACAGAAGAGCAGTCGTTGACTTTCCCCAAGCAGGCTGTTAAAATATCAGGCTGTGCTTTTAGAACAAGAGAACGTAGAATTGAAACGAACTAACCTTTTGAACCCAACAGTCTTTTTGACAACTGATCCAGAAGCAGGAGAGCTGACTCACAACTGTTTACAGACTATTGAGCAGGTGTATTTGTGAGAGACTGATCCGAAATCACACTCCAGTGTCCAATGTCTCAAAGATTGGTATGAGAAACTGAGATGGGATTCCACCAATCCACTGTCTCAGAGATGGGTGGGAGGAGTTGAGATAAGACTCCAATGTCCATTGCCTGGGAGAAGGGTGTGAGGAGCTGAACTGGGACTCCACCGTCCGTTGCCTGACGGATGAGTGTGAAAGAGCTAAGACTTTTCCATCTACTATCTCAAGGACTGGTGTGAGGAATTGCTGCCCATTATCCCAAGAATTGCTGCAGACATGTGCAGTTGAAGAGCTGGCTGGAGACCAGGGAAACTGGTCCACCAGGAATGTGTAATACTTGACCTTAAGAACAGAGGTACTCCCCACAACTCATTATAGAAGGCAGAAAAGGTAATCGCCAGGGAGGACACTTTGGGAGGACACTCCACCGATTACTACAGACCCTGAGGGACACCCTCCACGAGACAGCGCCATGAGGACAACTCCACGAGACACACTCCACAGGGTACCTTCAAGAGGACACCTCCAAGAGGACACCCACCTCCGACAACTACTATGGACTCTTGGGTGAGCACTCTGCTCCAATACAGACTCCAAACCCTGAAGAACTCCCACCACCGACGATGACGACAGATCCCCGGGACACCACTGGATCCACGGTGGCGACTATCTCTCTCTCTCTCTGCACTCAGAACCCTTGCCTCATGTCCATCCTTTTCCCAATCGCTATCCCATTTATTACAATAATTTCCCTTTTTTATAATAATTGTCTTGTTGTAGAAACCAGCCATCGATTACGGTACTTGACCTCGTTTGTGTCTTAATTTCACTCTTGGGATCACGAACAAAACAGGGTCCGGCACTAGGGTTTTCTCCAGTTGGACTTTGACAGTATTCCAGTCATACCAACCTACAAGATGCATCCCTGAAGGACGTGGATTATGAGCTGTTTGTGGATGGTAGCAGCTTTGTGAAAAATAGAAACTGGAAAGCAGGATACGCTGTGGTAACCAAACATGAGCTAATAGAGGCTAAAGCCCTGCCCCTGCCCCAACACATCAGCACAGAAAGCCAAGTTGATCATGCTACTGAGAGTATATGGATGGACTCAGAATTTGCTTTTGGAATTGTTCATGCCCATGGGGCCATAGGGAAAGAAAGGGGACTGTTAACCTCTCAGGGGTCCCCTGTAAAATATCGACAAATAATACAGGAACTGTTAAAAGGAGTCCAGCTACCTCAGAAGGCAGCAATAATGCACTGCAAGGCATATCAATTTGACAGCACCCCAGTGAATACTGGTAATCATGTTGCTGACAAAGCAGCCAAAGAAGCTGCGGGAGGGGACTTTTTAATAATATTGCCTTATTAAGTATCAGTGCTTGGATAATGAAGTTCCAAGTTATCAAACAGAGGATGAGAAATTACCTAGTCTATTAGGAGCCAAGAAGAACGACGACGGATGGTGGGTTGCACCAACCAGGCAAGTAATAATTCCCCAGCCTCTTATGAGAAAAACAGCTGAAGAAAAGCACCAGGCAACTGTAGTGATAGGACAAGAGGTAACGAGTTAAAACTTAAACAGGGGAAGTTTAGATTGGATATAAGGAAGAAGTTCTTTACTGTAAGGGTGGTGAGGCACTGGAATGGGTTGCCCAGGTGTCATGGGTTCGGCTTTTCCGAGTCTCATGCTATGCCGGGGAGGAGGGGGAGCCGGGAGGAGGCAGAGACAGGGCGCCTGACACAAACTGACCAAAGAGCTATTCCATGCCACAGCACGTCATGCCCAGGATGTAAAATACTGGGGGCAGGAACCCGGAAGTGGCTCTCTCTCGCTCTCTCGGCTCGGTCGGGCAGCGAGCGGTTGTATCCTTTTCCCTTGTATTTACCTTGTCATTATTATTGTTATTGGTGGTAGCAGTAGTGATTTGTATTATATCTCAGTTACTGGACTGTTCTTATCTCAACCCGTGGGAGTTACATTCTTTCAGTTCTTCTCCCCATTTCCCCCCCATCGGAGTGGGGGGGGGGGGGAAGGGAGGGAGAAGTGAAATTTACGGCTTAAACCACGACACCAGGGAAATTGTAGATGCTCCATCCCTGGCGGTGTTCAAGGCCAGGTTGGATCGAGCCTTGGGTGACGTGGTTTAGTGTGAGGCGTCCCTGTCCATGGCAAGGGGGTTGGAACTAGATGATGTTAAGGTCCTTTCCAACCCTAAGTATTCTATTATTCTATAACTCATGGGGGGAGCAGAATCAATGACTGAGGCTTTAAAGCTCCAAGCTCTGAGTATGCGAATGGATGGAATTATAAAAAATGTTATAAAGAAGTGTGAACCTTGTTTACGAAATAATACTTACTGTGGTAAGAGACCCCCACCTGGAACAACAAAAGCAATAGTCAAAGAGACTACTGGCAACTGGAATTTACAGAGTTGCCACGGCATAATGGGCTCAGGTATATACTGGTGCCAGTAGATAGGTTTTCTGCTTGGCTGGAGGCTTTCCCTTGTTGTTGCATCAATATGGCTCGTGAAGTAGTGAAAGAGCTATTGAATCAGATAATACCTCTATTTGGCACACCGGCATGCTTCTCTCTTTCTGACAGTTTATTATATGGTGGGGCTTCTTCAGCACGCATGACCTCCTCCTCTAGTGACATTCCAAAATTTTTGCCCTCTGGCCAGTCCAGGGATACCTTTCCTCCACATCTGCTAAGTGCCACCTCCAGAGGCTGAGTACTCGTTTCTCTTTCACAACTGCTTTGTCAATTCCCCCTTCCCTAGCAAGCGATCCCAGTTGCTGGCTTCCCTACCTTCTAGTCTGTGACTGTCGGCCCCATTGTCCCAGCATCGGAGCAACCAGGTGGCGATGTGTGCATTTGGAAGACAGCTGAAATCTTTTCACGTATTCCGCAGCTCAGTCAAGGTCAGGGATGGAGAAGTTGCCTCTTCCTCTTATTCCTGTACTAATTCCTCTAGTTCAAATGTAACCACCTCTAGTTCGTGCATTGAGTCTTCATCTTCCTTCACTGCATGAGTTGTTTTTCATGCCTTTCGTTTGCTTTTCCTCTTGCTTGTAGGGGCAACTGATACTGGCATGGATTGACCCTTTGGTTCAGCTGCAGTGTCTGTCACTGGAGCTGGAGTGGCTGCAGTGTCTGTTGCTGTTGGGGTTTGAGTAGCTGCGTTGTCTGTTGCCTTGCCATCAGATCCAGAGACATCTTCTTCCCCTTGAGGGTATTGGATAGTGTTGAGTAGGGCTCTGTAGGTGTAGGCCAAGTCCCAGCACGTTGCAGTGATTTGTCCCTCTCTGGTATTGCCACGATGACAACACACCTTGTCTAAGTGTTTTACTAGTTTTTCCAGATTTTGCACTTGTTCAGGGGTGAAGTTCCAAAGCACTGGAGGGGCCCACTGGCCTAGGGACTTGCCCATACGATCCCACACACCCTGCCACTCATGACTGCCCAGCCTCAGGGAAGATCTCTTGGTGGTATTCTTAAATAGGCATTTAACCTTAGACAAGACCTGAGCCAGACCCTGCTTAGCTTCTGAGACTGGACAAGATTGGGCATGCTCAGGGTGGTATGGCCGTAGGCAAAAGACAAAGAGCATATTCAGCAACATGCTGGTTCCCAGAAAAAGGAGCAGGCTGCTTTCAAGGGCATTGAAAGGTTATTCAAGATTTTGAACATTCCCAGAAGCTACTGTAAATAGCCTGGTGGGAGAGTGGAGGGTGTGAAGGAATGTCTCCTTCATAGGTTGACCACCCAAGAGAAGGAAAAAAAAAAAAGGTGTGTAATTGTTAAAAATTCCCATTACATGCCTCCCAGAGTATAGAGGTGATGACTATGGTGAGAACACATGCCAGATCAGCCTCATGATCAATGATTCTACTGTATTACAAGTCATTACCATGAAGTATAGCTAAACAAGGACCTTAGCCCAGGCCCCAAAGCTGATAAATGCTAAAACAGCAAAGACTGGCTGCAAGTAAGGTGTGACATAATGAAACTCTAAGACCAAGAGCAACAACTCGGAAAGCAAATAAATCAACATTGTAACAAGCGGGTATTAATCCAAAACAATGAATGCTTATCACAAATACATTTTGATACACTCTGGTCAGATCTGTCAGTATCTCAATCCTTCGTGCCCCACGATGGGCGCCACAAAAGATTGTCGTGGTTTAAGACCAGCTTAGAACTCAGAACTACACAGTCGCTCGCTCACTCCCCCCCTCTTCTTCCCTCCTGTTCCCAAAGGGATGGGGAGGAGAATCAAAAATAATTAAAATAATGTAAATCCCATTGGCTGAGATAAGAACAGTCCAGTAACTAAGGTACCATACAAAACTACTACTACAACCACCAATAATAATAATGATAAGGGAAATAACAAGGGGAAAGACTATAAAACTAAAGGGGGAATGGAAAAAAAAAACCAAACCAAGCAATAAACACAAGTGACGCACAATACAATTGTTCACCATCTGCCAACCGATACCCAGCCTGGCCCGATCAGCCATCTGGGCCTTCTGGGTAACTCCCCCCAGTTTATATCCTGGGCATGATGTGCTGTGGTATGGAATACCCCCTTGCCTACTTTGGGTCAGGTGTCCTGTCTCTGCTTCCTCCTGGCTTCTTGTGCCCCTCCTCACTGGCAGAGCATGAGAGACTGAAAAGTCCTTGATCGGGGTAAGCATTACTTAGCAACAACTAAAACATTGGTGTGTTATCAGCGTTGTTCTCAGGCTAAAGTCGAAACCACAGCACTGCACCAGCTACTGGGAAGGAGAAAAATAACTGTTACAGCTGACCCCAGGACAACTGGTACTAGTAGATATGTTCTCTGGTTGGCCGGAGGCTTTCCCTTGTTGCCCCAACATGGCTCGTGAAGTAGTGAAAGAGCTATTGAATCAGATAATACCTCGATTTGGCACACCGGCAGGCTTGTCCTTGGATAGAGGTCCACGTTTTGTTGCAGAAGTAGCTAGGAAGGTAGAAGACTATTTAGGAATCAAGTGGGATTTACATACCCCATACAGGCCTCAGGCTAGTGGGAAAGTAGAACAAGTGAACCAATCTCTTAAGTTACAACTGAGCAAAATATGTCAGGAAACTTCTTTAAACTGGTTACAAGCCCTACCAAGTTCACCCCTCCATAGTCAACCTGGTGTGAAGATAAGAAAGGAGTGACCAAGGCAGATGGTGCTGGTTCTTCTAGATAAAGACCAAATCAGAACAAACTGACCTAAACCACAGGCATAGTTGTAAAGTAATTCACAAGAGTCGCTTGCACGGGTGCAAGCACAGAGGTCAATCAGCGGACACAGTGAGGAAGACTGTGTGGCGACCACCAGAGACCCCTCGAGACCACCACTCAGCAAGAAAGCGCATGTGTAATTAAAATGCAAATATTACAATTAGTTCCAGGAAATCGAGTGAATATGTAAAGCATTTCCCGGAAAGGTTGTAAATATGCATAAGTTTGTTGGATATATGGATGCTGGACTGTAGACTCCAGTCCTTAGCTAAGCCATAGCAGGGCCAGTGATTTCCTGAGCACTAGAGAGACATAAGCCCTTTTAAAAACCCAGCTTAAAAAAAGGCCTCAGAGCCATTCTGCAATCACTTCTGGAAACTGTCATTCCTTTCTTGCCACTGAATTCAGTGATACTATACAACTACATAGTTATCCTCAGAACTACAGCTACATTGTGATTTTATGTAAAGCAGAAGAAACTTACTGACTTCAATGAAACTGAACTAGCATAGGTAGGATTAGAGCAAGACCCCTTATTTCAACCTGAAAAGACCTATTTGACAAAGCTACTTTAACATGATGCACTTCATTTGCTTCCTCTAATAATAAAAAAAGGACATCCCATCTGTCCTGGGTTCAGCTGTAGCAGTCATTTTTCTCCTTCTAGTCCGAGAACAACTCTGATAACACACCGGTGGTTGTAGTTGTTGCTAAGTAATGTTTACTCCGATCAAGGACTTTCTCAGTCTTATGCTCTGCGAGGGAGGAGGGGAAGCCGGGAGGAAGCAGAGACAGGACACCTGATCCAAAGTAGCCTAAGGGGTATTCCATACCACAGCACCTCACGCCCGGTATATAAACTGGGGGGAGTTACCCGGAAGGCCCAGATCGCTGCTCAGGTCGGGCTGGGTATCAGTCGGCAGGTGGTGAGCAATTGTATTCTCTCCCCTTGTTATTTTTCTTATAATAATTATTATTATTGGTGGTAGCAGTAGTGGTTTTGTGTTTTACCTTAGTTACTGGATTGCTCTTATCTCAACCCATGGGAGTTACATTCTTTCGATTCTCCTCCACATCCCTCCGGGAGTGGGGGGAAGAAGAAGGGGGGGAGGGAGCGAGCGGCTGCGTGGTTCTGAGTTACCGGCTGGGCTTGCTTAAACCACGACACCATCTCTTGTATAGAACGATTTCTTTCAAATTATAAAAATAGGGTTGTCTTTGGGGATAAAAAAAAGAAGAAACTTCAGTTGCTTATAGGAAGCAGCAGTGAAGTGGGAAATGGGAGAAAACAGACATATTTTAGCTGAGCAAAACTGACACTTTAAAGCTGATGGAGAGCCTAGAAACATGAAAGGGAATTAACTTATATTCTGTTTATGACTTGTATCTAAACATTTCATAGCACTAAGTCCAGAAAACATTCTACGAAGCGTAATTCAAAAGCAAAACCCATTATATTTAGAAATATTTAAAATACTCAAAATTGCCCTCAAAGCAGACTTCATAAACATGTTTGATAAAATACAACAGCTGCAGACTTCTATAACTGGTGTTGCATATTAGATGCATTTAGTATCTGGTCCCCGTTTTCCTCATACTTTTCTATCATGTTCTGCATGTCATGGTCAGCTCCAATAACACTGAAAAGAAGAACATGAGCATTAGAGATAATTGACACCACAAAACATGATTGATTTTGAGCAAAACAGAACAGGGCTACAACTGAAGCCAAACAGAGATACTCCTAGAAATCTGTCCAGTTAGCTTTCCCCTCAGAATTGGGCATTCATTGAAAAGCTACACGTCTGATCCTGCAAACAATCGCAGTGAACAGTCCCTCCAATTCCAAAGAGATGGAAGACCAGACTTCCATGCTATACATTATGGATAGCCGTAAACATTTTTCTGAGGTTTTCCCTCTGCAAAGGTTGGTGATGTTCTTCTGCTTCGTGGGCTCCTGCTCCCGTGGGGCGTACATGGCACTGGCTGGCATGGAGGTGGTGATCACAATGATATTCTTCCTCCTGTACTTGCTGAAGGTCGATGAAAAGATGAGCCGGCTGTTCTGGCTGCTGGAGGCAGGCCCCAAAATGGAGGGATCTCATCCACCTGGTGATGGTCTGTTCATAGGGTTGGGCTTGGGTTGGTGTCATGGGTTCAGCAGCAGCAGTCATTTTTTCTCCTTCTTGGTAGCTGGTGCAGCGCTGTGTTTTTGATTTTGGGACTGAGAACAGCGCTGATAACACCGGTGTTTTCAGTTACTGCTTGGTAGTGTTTGGTCTGGCCAAAGCTTCTCTGGGCAACCTTTGCCAGTGCCTCACCACCCTCACAGTGAAGGACTTCTTTATACCTAATCTAAATCTCCTCTCTGTCAGCTTAAAGCCATTCCCCCTTGTCCTATCCCTACAGGCCCTTGTCAAAAGCCCCACTCTGCAGTGAAGTATGAGACGGAAACAGAATGCGTGTGCAAACTGAATCTCTTTCACTGAGTTTCTTGCCATATTTATACAAAATCATATAAGCCATTTTTAGATCCTAACTATTCAGCTGCTATTATGATACAATTTATTGCCTTGTTTTTGTACTAGCTAAGCTTTGACCAGTTCCAACACTATAATTTACATTATCTTTGTTTACCAGTTCATGTCCACCAGTGTGGCTGCATAGTTAGTTGGGACAGCCAAGCAGCCACATTAAAGAAAGAAAGAAAGGTAGAGAGTTCAAGCAGCAAGCAACTTTTATTATTTGTGAAGCTACTGTTTATATACTTTAGGCTTACAGCTCTAGCATTACATGTCTTTCTACGATTGGTTACACGCTCTTAGCAACAGGCATACTATTGGTTAATAAGTTTCGTGAGAACCTAAAGTGTGGTTTCTGTAAGCAAGCAAGATTTACAGTCCAATTTAGCAACCTCCTTATCTTAGCTCCTTCTTATCTTCCAGGCCTGCATTCTTGTTTCGTTAGCTATCCGGGAGTTACTTCTTTTCCACGGTCAGATGCATAGAGGTAACCAGGAGTTACCCCTGCTACATGGCCAGCTGCACATAGTTGCTTTCATTCAGAGCAGGCATATGTCCATTCTCTAACAAGAAAACATCCACATCTCCCCCTTTCTTTTCTTGAATAAGCCAAAGCTGTTTTACCGATTTTTCAGTCATACCACGAATACATTGCAAAATACAAGGTAGAATCATAACTGTGGTCAAGACTATCACTAAAATCATTCCAATACCTTTAATCAGAGATGTGAGCCAACCATTAAAACCCCAAGATGTAAGAAGGGCATCTTAACCAAGAAATCTTATCATTTTGATAGACATTGTGAAATATTTTCACATGCTTCCAAATTTCTTTAACATCTTTCAAGATCTTTCCAGACTGATCAACATAACTACAACAAGATTCATTAATTAAAGCACATACCTACTTCGTTAACAGAGGCTCTTTAACTTCCCTGTTGTATGATTCCAGGCTCCGAGTTTCTTCATTTTATTTTCTTGCCACATTATCACAGCCTCATGTTTTCACCATCCCCTACAATTCCCCCTTTTTGTTTTTAGACTATCAAGACCAGTTCCACCGTCATGCACTACAGGGCCCTTGCAGGCAGGACAGCAGTTGTGGTATTGATAGAAAGAGGATGCAAATGACAATCCGAAAATAAGTAACCCAGTTCTAATTAAATTTAAAATCCAACCTGGTAAATTTAAGTTCAGTAACTACAGGCCAATTAAATCAGTATCTGTTTGTAAATTGAAATATCATGGGTGCCTAGATCCATACAACACATCCATCGAAGTCCTCACAACCATGACCTTAAACTAACAACAAAATCAACAAAAGGCAACAACAAAAATTGACAATAAGAATTAATAACAAAAAGTAACAACAAAAATTAACAGCTGTTCTGTTTTGTAGTACTACATGTTAAATTCGTGATGCATCGCCAACTAATAATCCTAAAAGTTCTAGAAGTGTAATTTGCATTTTTTCACTACTTAACACACACTAAGTGTTCTAAATCAGTTAAGGCCTTTCCAGTTGCTGCTTCAGGTAATGAAAAGGTTATTATGTTTCTTGTGAGTTACTATCAGAAGTTCAGGTCGTACGCAATGAGCAAATACCCATCACAGACCTTCGTCTGTAGAGACACAAGTATCTATTGATTAGTTGCTGGATCGACTGGCATCATTAGTGTTTCTGTGACCTGACATACTAAGTTCAGGTCATACGCAACGAGCAGGTACCCATCGTGGACCCTCTTCTGTAGAGACACAGGCATAACCCCTTCCCCAGGTTAGCAATTCATGCGGCCCAGTCCACTGTCCCGTTTGTGGGTCTTTCATGCGCACCATTATGCCCTTGTGGCTATATTGCTCATGCTCTAAAGATGAAAAATGCCGCACAATAGGAGGGTTAGTATGGTCCTCAGCTATCCGCAAAAAATTCAGCACGTAACATGCTTTTGCCAATCGTGCTTCTGGAGTCATTCCCTTCATTCCCCCTTTTTGTTTTTCAAGCTGTCGTTTAAGGGTGTTATGCATTTGCTCTACTATTGCTTGTCTGGTTGGGGAATGAGGAATACCAAATTTATGAGAGATACCCCAGATGGATAAAAAGGTGTTAACAGCTGCAGAGCTATAAGCAGGGCCATTATCAGTTTTGATTTCAAGGGGAACTCCTAGCATAGAAAAAGCACGTTGCCAATGTCGAATAACGTTGCGGCTAGCCTCACCAGTGTGGGCAGTAGCAACAATTGCAGCAGAATAAGTATCTACTGTTACATGGACATACTTTAGCCTACCGAACTCATTATAGTGAGTAACATCTGTCTGCCAAAGCTGCAATGCTAGTAGGCCTCGAGGATTAACCCCATAATTTGGTAGCGGTGGGACATTTTGACAGTCTGGACAAGCTGCAACAATACTACGTGCAGCAGCTTGAGACAGCCCTTTCGTATTAAATTGATGGTATAACGATTTCCAATTCTGGTGATAAAATTGGTGGCTTACTACAGCTTGTTGTTGAACATCGGGAACAGGAACTGAGAGAGCTACAGAGACTAGAGCATCAGCTCTAGCATTACATTCACTCACAAACCCAGGTAGGGAAGTGTGACTGTTGATATTCATGACATAAAATGGAGAATGACGCTTTTGAATTGCTTCCCAAACTAGGATCAGTACTGTGAAAAGTTTTGGGTTATTTACATATCCAAGGACAGCAGTGTCTAGCCGAGGGAGGAGAGCTGCTACATAGGCTGAATCAGTAACAAGGTTAAAAGGTTCTGTAAAAAGCTGAAAGGCTAATGCTGCAGCTCGTAATTCGACAACTTGTGGGGATCCCTCTTGGTATACAGTTTGAGATTGCCATTGTTTATCTTGTTTCCGTACTACCGCAGCTTTTCCTGTTTTTCCAGACCCATCTGTGAATACTGTTGGACCTTTAACTGGACGTCTTTGATTAAGTTGTCGTGGCTGCAAGGTTAGATCCACCGTCATCTTTAACAGAGGATGAGGTGGATGATGGTATTGAACTCATCCCTGGAAGTTGGCAAGAGCCACCTGAAGGGCAGTAGAACTTGACAATGCCCATTCAAAATAGAATTGTTGCACTGGCACAGTAATAGCTGCTGGATGTCATGGGTTCAGCAGTAGCAGTCATTTTTCTCCCTCTTGGTAGCTGGTGCAGCGCTGTGTTTTTGATTTTGGGCCTGGGAACAGCGCTGAAAACACCACTGTTTTCAGTTACTGCTTGCTAATGTTTTGGTCTGGCCAAGGATTTTCTGAGCCTCATGCTATGCCATGAAAAAAGAATACAACTGCTCACCAAGCCCGACCCAGCCAGTGCACCCCCCAGCAGCGAACCCCCCAGTACCAAAAACCTGACCATGCAGGGCACCCCCAGTCCACCACCACCACACCCTTCCGGGTCTCTGCTCCCCGTCCTCACATCCTGGACATGACGTGCTGTGGTATGGAATAACCCCTTTGGTCAGTTTGTGTCAGGTGTCCTGTCTCTGCCTCCTCCCGGCTCCCCCTCCTCCCTGGCATAGCATGAGACTCAGAAAGTCCTTGGCCAGACCAAACACTACCAAGCAGTAACTGAAAACACCGGTGTTATCAGCGCTGTTCTCAGTCCCAAAATCAAAAACACAGCGCTGCACCAGCTACCAAGAAGGAGAAAAAATGACTGCTGCTGCTGAACCCATGACACCAACCCAAGCCCAACCCTATGAACAGACCATCACCAGGTGGATGAGATCCCTCCATTTTGGGGCCTGCCTCCAGCAGCCAGAACAGCCGGCTCATCTTTTCATCGACCTTCAGCAAGTACAGGAGGAAGAATATCATTGTGATCACCACCTCCATGCCAGCCAGTGCCATGTACGCCCCACGGGAGCAGGAGCCCACGAAGCAGAAGAACATCACCAACCTTTGCAGAGGGAAAACCTCAGAAAAATGTTTACGGCTATCCATAATGTATAGCATGGAAGTCTGGTCTTCCATCTCTTTGGAATTGGAGGGACTGTTCACTGCGATTGTTTGCAGGATCAGACGTGTAGCTTTTCAATGAATGCCCAATTCTGAGGGGAAAGCTAACTGGACAGATTTCTAGGAGTATCTCTGTTTGGCTTCAGTTGTAGCCCTGTTCTGTTTTGCTCAAAATCAATCATGTTTTGTGGTGTCAATTATCTCTAATGCTCATGTTCTTCTTTTCAGTGTTATTGGAGCTGACCATGACATGCAGAACATGATAGAAAAGTATGAGGAAAACGGGGACCAGATACTAAATGCATCTAATATGCAACACCAGTTATAGAAGTCTGCAGCTGTTGTATTTTATCAAACATGTTTATGAAGTCTGCTTTGAGGGCAATTTTGAGTATTTTAAATATTTCTAAATATAATGGGTTTTGCTTTTGAATTACGCTTCGTAGAATGTTTTCTGGACTTAGTGCTATGAAATGTTTAGATACAAGTCATAAACAGAATATAAGTTAATTCCCTTTCATGTTTCTAGGCTCTCCATCAGCTTTAAAGTGTCAGTTTTGCTCAGCTAAAATATGTCTGTTTTCTCCCATTTCCCACTTCACTGCTGCTTCCTATAAGCAACTGAAGTTTCTTCTTTTTTTTATCCCCAAAGACAACCCTATTTTTATAATTTGAAAGAAATCGTTCTATACAAGAGATGGTGTCGTGGTTTAAGCAAGCCCAGCCGGTAACTCAGAACCACGCAGCCGCTCGCTCCCTCCCCCCCTTCTTCTTCCCCCCACTCCCGGAGGGATGTGGAGGAGAATCGAAAGAATGTAACTCCCATGGGTTGAGATAAGAGCAATCCAGTAACTAAGGTAAAACACAAAACCACTACTGCTACCACCAATAATAATAATTATTATAAGAAAAATAACAAGGGGAGAGAATACAATTGCTCACCACCTGCCGACTGATACCCAGCCCGACCTGAGCAGCGATCTGGGCCTTCCGGGTAACTCCCCCCAGTTTATATACCGGGCGTGAGGTGCTGTGGTATGGAATACCCCTTAGGCTACTTTGGATCAGGTGTCCTGTCTCTGCTTCCTCCCGGCTTCCCCTCCTCCCTCGCAGAGCATAAGACTGAGAAAGTCCTTGATCGGAGTAAACATTACTTAGCAACAACTACAACCACCGGTGTGTTATCAGAGTTGTTCTCGGACTAGAAGGAGAAAAATGACTGCTACAGCTGAACCCAGGACAGATGGGATGTCCTTTTTTTATTATTAGAGGAAGCAAATGAAGTGCATCATGTTAAAGTAGCTTTGTCAAATAGGTCTTTTCAGGTTGAAATAAGGGGTCTTGCTCTAATCCTACCTATGCTAGTTCAGTTTCATTGAAGTCAGTAAGTTTCTTCTGCTTTACATAAAATCACAATGTAGCTGTAGTTCTGAGGATAACTATGTAGTTGTATAGTATCACTGAATTCAGTGGCAAGAAAGGAATGACAGTTTCCAGAAGTGATTGCAGAATGGCTCTGAGGCCTTTTTTTAAGCTGGGTTTTTAAAAGGGCTTATGTCTCTCTAGTGCTCAGGAAATCACTGGCCCTGCTATGGCTTAGCTAAGGACTGGAGTCTACAGTCCAGCATCCATATATCCAACAAACTTATGCATATTTACAACCTTTCCGGGAAATGCTTTACATATTCACTCGATTTCCTGGAACTAATTGTAATATTTGCATTTTAATTACACATGCGCTTTCTTGCTGAGTGGTGGTCTCGAGGGGTCTCTGGTGGTCGCCACACAGTCTTCCTCACTGTGTCCGCTGATTGACCTCTGTGCTTGCACCCGTGCAAGCGACTCTTGTGAATTACTTTACAACTATGCCTGTGGTTTAGGTCAGTTTGTTCTGATTTGGTCTTTATCTAGAAGAACCAGCACCATCTGCCTTGGTCACTCCTTTCTTATCTTCACACCAGGTTGACTATGGAGGGGTGAACTTGGTAGGGCTTGTAACCAGTTTAAAGAAGTTTCCTGACATATTTTGCTCAGTTGTAACTTAAGAGATTGGTTCACTTGTTCTACTTTCCCACTAGCCTGAGGCCTGTATGGGGTATGTAAATCCCACTTGATTCCTAAATAGTCTTCTACCTTCCTAGCTACTTCTGCAACAAAACGTGGACCTCTATCCAAGGACAAGCCTGCCGGTGTGCCAAATCGAGGTATTATCTGATTCAATAGCTCTTTCACTACTTCACGAGCCATGTTGGGGCAACAAGGGAAAGCCTCCGGCCAACCAGAGAACATATCTACTAGTACCAGTTGTCCTGGGGTCAGCTGTAACAGTTATTTTTCTCCTTCCCAGTAGCTGGTGCAGTGCTGTGGTTTCGACTTTAGCCTGAGAACAACGCTGATAACACACCAATGTTTTAGTTGTTGCTAAGTAATGCTTACCCCGATCAAGGACTTTTCAGTCTCTCATGCTCTGCCAGTGAGGAGGGGCACAAGAAGCCAGGAGGAAGCAGAGACAGGACACCTGACCCAAAGTAGGCAAGGGGGTATTCCATACCACAGCACATCATGCCCAGGATATAAACTGGGGGGAGTTACCCAGAAGGCCCAGATGGCTGATCGGGCCAGGCTGGGTATCGGTTGGCAGATGGTGAACAATTGTATTGTGCGTCACTTGTGTTTATTGCTTGGTTTGGTTTTTTTTTTCCATTCCCCCTTTAGTTTTATAGTCTTTCCCCTTGTTATTTCCCTTATCATTATTATTATTGGTGGTTGTAGTAGTAGTTTTGTATGGTACCTTAGTTACTGGACTGTTCTTATCTCAGCCAATGGGATTTACATTATTTTAATTATTTTTGATTCTCCTCCCCATCCCTTTGGGAACAGGAGGGAAGAAGAGGGGGGGAGTGAGCGAGCGACTGTGTAGTTCTGAGTTCTAAGCTGGTCTTAAACCACGACAATCTTTTGTGGCGCCCATCGTGGGGCACGAAGGATTGAGATACTGACAGATCTGACCAGAGTGTATCAAAATGTATTTGTGATAAGCATTCATTGTTTTGGATTAATACCCGCTTGTTACAATGTTGATTTATTTGCTTTCCGAGTTGTTGCTCTTGGTCTTAGAGTTTCATTATGTCACACCTTACTTGCAGCCAGTCTTTGCTGTTTTAGCATTTATCAGCTTTGGGGCCTGGGCTAAGGTCCTTGTTTAGCTATACTTCATGGTAATGACTTGTAATACAGTAGAATCATTGATCATGAGGCTGATCTGGCATGTGTTCTCACCATAGTCATCACCGCTATACTCTGGGAGGCATGTAATGGGAATTTTTAACAATTACACACCTTTTTTTTTTTTCCTTCTCTTGGGTGGTCAACCTATGAAGGAGACATTCCTTCACACCCTCCACTCTCCCACCAGGCTATTTACAGTAGCTTCTGGGAATGTTCAAAATCTTGAATAACCTTTCAATGCCCTTGAAAGCAGCCTGCTCCTTTTTCTGGGAACCAGCATGTTGCTGAATATGCTCTTTGTCTTTTGCCTACGGCCATACCACCCTGAGCATGCCCAATCTTGTCCAGTCTCAGAAGCTAAGCAGGGTCTGGCTCAGGTCTTGTCTAAGGTTAAATGCCTATTTAAGAATACCACCAAGAGATCTTCCCTGAGGCTGGGCAGTCATGAGTGGCAGGGTGTGTGGGATCGTATGGGCAAGTCCCTAGGCCAGTGGGCCCCTCCAGTGCTTTGGAACTTCACCCCTGAACAAGTGCAAAATCTGGAAAAACTAGTAAAACACTTAGACAAGGTGTGTTGTCATCGTGGCAATACCAGAGAGGGACAAATCACTGCAACGTGCTGGGACTTGGCCTACACCTACAGAGCCCTACTCAACACTATCCAATACCCTCAAGGGGAAGAAGATGTCTCTGGATCTGATGGCAAGGCAACAGACAACGCAGCTACTCAAACCCCAACAGCAACAGACACTGCAGCCACTCCAGCTCCAGTGACAGACACTGCAGCTGAACCAAAGGGTCAATCCATGCCAGTATCAGTTGCCCCTACAAGCAAGAGGAAAAGCAAACGAAAGGCATGAAAAACAACTCATGCAGTGAAGGAAGATGAAGACTCAATGCACGAACTAGAGGTGGTTACATTTGAACTAGAGGAATTAGTACAGGAATAAGAGGAAGAGGCAACTTCTCCATCCCTGACCTTGACTGAGCTGCGGAATACGTGAAAAGATTTCAGCTGTCTTCCAAATGCACACATCGCCACCTGGTTGCTCCGATGCTGGGACAATGGGGCCGACAGTCACAGACTAGAAGGTAGGGAAGCCAGCAACTGGGATCACTTGCTAGGGAAGGGGGAATTGACAAAGCAGTTGTGAAAGAGAAACGAGTACTCAGCCTCTGGAGGTGGCACTTAGCAGATGTGGAGGAAAGGTATCCCTGGACTGGCCAGAGGGCAAAAATTTTGGAATGTCACTAGAGGAGGAGGTCATGCGTGCTGAAGAAGCCCCACCATATAATAAACTGTCAGAAAGAGAGAAGCATGCCGGTGTGCCAAATAGAGGTATTATCTGATTCAATAGCTCTTTCACTACTTCACGAGCCATATTGATGCAACAACAAGGGAAAGCCTCCAGCCAAGCAGAAAACCTATCTACTGGCACCAGTATATACCTGAGCCCATTATGCCGTGGCAACTCTGTAAATTCCAGTTGCCAGTAGTCTCTGACTATTGCTTTTGTTGTTCCAGGTGGGGGTCTCTTACCACAGTAAGTATTATTTCGTAAACAAGGTTCACACTTCTTTATGACATTTTTTATAATTCCATCCATTCGCATACTCAGAGCTTGGAGCTTTAAAGCCTCAGTCATTGATTCTGCTCCCCCCATGAGTTATAGAATAATAGAATACTTAGGGTTGGAAAGGACCTTAACATCATCTAGTTCCAACCCCCTTGCCATGGACAGGGACGCCTCACACTAAACCACGTCACCCAAGGCTCGATCCAACCTGGCCTTGAACACCGCCAGGGATGGAGCATCTACAGTTTCCCTGGTGTCGTGGTTTAAGCCGTAAATTTCACTTCTCCCTCCCTTCCCCCCCCCCCCCACTCCGATGGGGGGGAAATGGGGAGAAGAACTGAAAGAATGTAACTCCCACGGGTTGAGATAAGAACAGTCCAGTAACTGAGATATAATACAAATCACTACTGCTACCACCAATAACAATAATAATGACAAGGTAAATACAAGGGAAAAGGATACAACCGCTCGCTGCCCGACCGAGCCGAGAGAGCGAGAGAGAGCCACTTCCGGGTTCCTGCCCCCAGTATTTTACATCCTGGGCATGACGTGCTGTGGCATGGAATAGCTCTTTGGTCAGTTTGTGTCAGGCGCCCTGTCTCTGCCTCCTCCCGGCTCCCCCTCCTCCCCGGCATAGCATGAGACTCGGAAAAGCCGAACCCATGACACCTGGGCAACCCATTCCAGTGCCTCACCACCCTTACAGTAAAGAACTTCTTCCTTATATCCAATCTAAACTTCCCCTGTTTAAGTTTTAACTCGTTACCTCTTGTCCTATCACTACAGTTGCCTGGTGCTTTTCTTCAGCTGTTTTTCTCATAAGAGGCTGGGGAATTATTACTTGCCTGGTTGGTGCAACCCACCATCCGTCGTCGTTCTTCTTGGCTCCTAATAGACTAGGTAATTTCTCATCCTCTGTTTGATAACTTGGAACTTCATTATCCAAGCACTGATACTTAATAAGGCAATATTATTAAAAAGTCCCCTCCCGCAGCTTCTTTGGCTGCTTTGTCAGCAACATGATTACCAGTATTCACTGGGGTGCTGTCAAATTGATATGCCTTGCAGTGCATTATTGCTGCCTTCTGAGGTAGCTGGACTCCTTTTAACAGTTCCTGTATTATTTGTCGATATTTTACAGGGGACCCCTGAGAGGTTAACAGTCCCCTTTCTTTCCCTATGGCCCCATGGGCATGAACAATTCCAAAAGCAAATTCTGAGTCCATCCATATACTCTCAGTAGCATGATCAACTTGGCTTTCTGTGCTGATGTGTTGGGGCAGGGGCAGGGCTTTAGCCTCTATTAGCTCATGTTTGGTTACCACAGCGTATCCTGCTTTCCAGTTTCTATTTTTCACAAAGCTGCTACCATCCACAAACAGCTCATAATCCACGTCCTTCAGGGATGCATCTTGTAGGTTGGTATGACTGGAATACTGTCAAAGTCCAACTGGAGAAAACCCTAGTGCCGGACCCTGTTTTGTTCGTGATCCCAAGAGTGAAATTAAGACACAAACGAGGTCAAGTACCGTAATCGATGGCTGGTTTCTACAACAAGACAATTATTATAAAAAAGGGAAATTATTGTAATAAATGGGATAGCGATTGGGAAAAGGATGGACATGAGGCAAGGGTTCTGAGTGCAGAGAGAGAGAGAGATAGTCGCCACCGTGGATCCAGTGGTGTCCCGGGGATCTGTCGTCATCGTCGGTGGTGGGAGTTCTTCAGGGTTTGGAGTCTGTATTGGAGCAGAGTGCTCACCCAAGAGTCCATAGTAGTTGTCGGAGGTGGGTGTCCTCTTGGAGGTGTCCTCTTGAAGGTACCCTGTGGAGTGTGTCTCGTGGAGTTGTCCTCATGGCGCTGTCTCGTGGAGGGTGTCCCTCAGGGTCTGTAGTAATCGGTGGAGTGTCCTCCCAAAGTGTCCTCCCTGGCGATTACCTTTTCTGCCTTCTATAATGAGTTGTGGGGAGTACCTCTGTTCTTAAGGTCAAGTATTACACATTCCTGGTGGACCAGTTTCCCTGGTCTCCAGCCAGCTCTTCAACTGCACATGTCTGCAGCAATTCTTGGGATAATGGGCAGCAATTCCTCACACCAGTCCTTGAGATAGTAGATGGAAAAGTCTTAGCTCTTTCACACTCATCCGTCAGGCAACGGACGGTGGAGTCCCAGTTCAGCTCCTCACACCCTTCTCCCAGGCAATGGACATTGGAGTCTTATCTCAACTCCTCCCACCCATCTCTGAGACAGTGGATTGGTGGAATCCCATCTCAGTTTCTCATACCAATCTTTGAGACATTGGACACTGGAGCGTGATTTCAGATCAGTCTCTCACAAATACACCTGCTCAATAGTCTGTAAACAGTTGTGAGTCAGCTCTCCTGCTTCTGGATCAGTTGTCAAAAAGACTGTTGGGTTCAAAAGGTTAGTTCGTTTCAATTCTACATTCTCTTGTTCTAAAAGCACAGCCTGATATTTTAACAGCCTGCTTGGGGAAAGTCAACGACTGCTCTTCTGTTCCAGGATGGTTGTTACCATGTGAGGCACAAATACAGTTCATTTTTGTCCCAAAGTATTCAATAAAATTTTCTATTAGAGGCTCTAGTCCTTTTCTTGCTTCCAGTTTTATAGGATATTGTCTCTGTCTTACCGGTCTGGCATTTGGTTTCAGATGAATAGTTACTGGTTCTGCATTTCATGATCGTCCTGGTGCTCCAGCAGCCCATACTAGTGGGGTGACTGCATTCTCCACTTCCTCTGGTATATCTGGCTTAGTGGCTGGTTTCTGTAACATAAATACTTGGGCCTCCACAGCATTTTCATCAGGAATATGTATCTGAATTTTCCTTTCTTTAAATGTAACTTATGCATGCACTGATTCGGAGAAAACTCCAGGAACTCGCCAACAAAGTTTCAAGTTGACAAGCAGGTATTCTTTACTGCGGCGCCGGGAGACACGGGGGATAGCTCCTCCAAGTGTGTCTCCCCGTATTGCCTCACAGGCCATCCTTTTACAGTCACTGGGCATACATCCATATTCATGAGGTTACACAAGTTTCCCGTAGGTACACAAAGGGTGATGGTGGTCTTTGAGAGTTGTTTACAGCATTCATACCCGCTGGCAGTCCTTAACATTACACTTAACAATCATCCTGTCCTTTTGTTGAGCAGATAGTTTCACTGCTCCCTCCCCGGACATCTGCTGGTCCCAGATACTCCCCAGTAGATGTTTACACCAACTTAACGGGTTCATTGACTTAGCAATCACCCTGTCCCTCCACCCATCAGCCAGTTTAACCGTGCCCATCCCCAGGTCCTGTTTTTCTATTTTATTTTTCTTACAGTTTTTGTACTAAGGTCCTATGGACCTAAACCCACCCTCAAGCACCCCCATTACAAAGCCATAACCTTATTTAGAACTGATTACATTTCGTGCTTTTGTGCGTCCTCCTTTCAGCACTCAGTATATCTTTACCAAATAACAGCAGGGGCGCTCAGGCATGTAAAGAAATTGGTGGGGCAACATCTGTTTGCCAATTTTAAAATTTAAAGGTTGAAAGAAAGGCCGGGTTCCTGTCCACCCTGTGGCACCAATGACTGAAGCTGTTTGCTTGCTTAATTGCCCTTTACAAGTATTCATAACAGAATAGGCAGCTTCTGTTTCTACAAGAAATTTTACCTTATCATTCCCCAACCTAACTATGACCGGGGGCTCTGCTGGAGAGGGTTTTGAATCTTCCCTGGTCCTCCTCAGTCTTCATCTAAAGTAGTCATTTTTCTGCCTGTCCTGATATTCCACTAAATCTCTGGCATTTATTTTGATTCTGAGGGCATTCTCTCTTCCAGTGCTCCCTCTGTTTACAAATTGCACACTGATCATTCTAAGTGAACCCGTGAATTCTGTTCACAAACCTTTCCATGTAATCCTTCTTTCCGACCCTTTCCTCCCAGGCCACTCCCCCCTTTCCTGGTTTCCTGTGTGATAGCTACAGCCAACAATCCCCCCCCCCCCCCCCCCCCAGTTCTTTTCCTTCTTTTCCCTCTCCCTTTCAACTTTTCTGTTATGGTGCGCTCTCCAGGCTGGTTTCAGCAGTTTATTGAGTGACAGAGAATCTGTCCCTCCTAGGTTTTGCACCTTGCATTTAATATCTGGATTTGATTGCCCAATAAAAAATATGAGATAACTGCGCTGCATCCTTTTCATGGTCCGTATCAGTATACTTCCTAGCCGTCACCATAAGTCTGTCATAAAAGGCAGATGGAGGTTCCCCTTTCATCTGTATTACTTGATTTAGTTTTGCCCAAGACTTTGCTTTAGGAATCGCATGCTTCATTCCAAACAAAACTAACCGCTGATACTTGGTTAATAGATCCCATTCAGCCAGGCTCGTAAATCCAACACAAGAAGCGGCACCTTGATAGTCACTGGTCCCTCTGCCCCTCCTTTTCCAATGCTAATACCATAGTATATTTGCATACATGCATACACCCCTTTCACAAGTCCAAATTATTCCACAAATCAAAGAATAAATTGACATACTGTCATTCATCCCACTTTGCCTCCCTTCGGCAAAACAGCATCAACTGTAAAATCATGTTATAATTTATTGTACCATTCACAGGCCACTTTGCCCCAGACTCTGGCTTATAGGATGCCCACCACTGATTACAGTACTTTATCAAAGTCTCCCAAGTGACCAGCCAATTTGTTTCCAATGTCGCAAAATGCAACCCAATGGCGATTTCTTCAAAATCCCCCCTATGGAGGCAGTGGTATCCATGATCCTGACCTCCACCCAAATGCAGTGTCCGGACAACAAAACAAATCCTTACCCCCTGCACAGGGCGTCCCCTGTGACCAATGCGGATAAGTTACCAAGTGTAAAGAATACCTTCTCAAAGAAGGGGTCTTACCGAGGTCCCAAGTCGGTCTGGGGATCTGTGGTTCCTTTCAGGGAAATCCCCAATGCCGGCGTGAAGGTCCCAGAGACTCCCCAGATCCGCAGGAAGCACAGCAGAATGTCCCTGTTTGGGCGCCAAATTGTTACCGCAAAAGACGGTCGAAGAAACTCTCTAAGACTTGATTTGGAGTTTTAGAAGGCAAGCATTCTTTATTGCAGCGCTGGGCGTACACGCAAATAGTTTTGCAAAGGTGAGTGCACCTGGAGTCTACAAGCAGCATCCATATATCCAACAAACTTATGCATATTTGCAACCTTTCCGGGAAATGTTTTACATATTCACTCGATTTCCTGGAACTAATTGTAATATTTGCATTTTAATTACGCATGCGCTTTCTTGCTGAGTGGTGGTCTCGAGGGGTCTCTGGTGGTAGCCGCACAGTCTTCCTCACTGTGTCCGCTGATTGACCTCTGTGCTTGCACACGTGCAAGCGACTCTTGTGAATTGCTTCACAACTGCGCCTGTGGTTTAGGTCAGTTTGTTCTGATTTGGTCCTTTTCTTGAAGAATCAGCAGCATCTGTCTTGGTCACTCCTTTCTTATCTTCACACCAGGTTGACTATGGAAGGGTGAACCGGCCCCATCTGTCTTGGTTACTCCTTCCTTATTTTCAAAGGCTACCCTTGTTTTACACATACCCTAAGGCCGCACCGGCCCATCTTGCTCTCAACAAAGCAGTCCCAATTTACGACCTAACATCTAGCTTGCAATTAACAGAGTAGTTTTAATTTACAACTTAGCATTTTAGCTTAAAGCATCATGCAGCATTAGTTTTCAAAGAGAGCTCAATAATCTCCAGGGCTTCACACAGACATTGGGCAAAGCCAGGGTGTGGACTACTGTATGAAAGGCTGATGGGATTTAAATACGGATGTTACTTATCAGCTGTCTCAAATCTCACATATATTTAGAATATACGAGAACCAGTTTAGGAAGATGTATCTACTGTTGCTTTGAGGAACGGTAGATGATTCACTGCAGTAAAAGAAAAAGATTTCATGGGAAAACTAACATTATAATTGTTTTTATAGGTGTTTGGTTTCATATTGCCTGTTCTCTATGTTGTGGATGCAGTTCTTTTCTGAAAGATTGGCTTTGGTGGACCAAGAGAAACAAATGCTCTTGCCAAATAAGAGTAGCCTTTTAGTAAAAGAAAAATTTCTCCACTGATGACTGGCTAACTGTTTTCTTTTAAAGAATTTGCATTTTCACCTTTGTTCATCAGTATAAGCTTCACAGAAAAATTTCCTGTTTCCTAAGCTTAATTACATTTTTACCTGTATGAAGGTTAATTTTTACCTGCATGAAGATTAATTTTACAATTGTCTTCTTTGTGCAATAAAAAGAAAATACAAATGGGCTTAAGTGCATTATTTAACATTTATTTATTAGGTGTACATAAATGAAATATTTAATGTACCAATAAACACTGTTGGGACCAGATTTTTTTCCCCCTTGCGTGCACTCCTGGCTCCGCAGATCAGCCTCCCACCTGATGGCTGCCTCAGCCTGTGTGAACACTTCATTGCTGAGGCGTTTTGATCCCTGAACTTTAATTTTCGTGTTCAGGATAGCACCAAAAATACTCGCAGAGTCTCCCTAGTGCAGCGCAGTCACGCAGGTAGTGCATTGAGGAGGGTAGGTGTCAAGGTGTAAGCCCAGCCGGTAACTCAGAACCACACAGCTGTTCTCTCACACACTCCCTTTTCCTCCCTCTCGGGGCAGGATGGGGAGGAGAATTGAAAGAGTGTATACCCCCACGGGTTGAGATAAGAACAGTCCAATAATTAAAGTATAATATAAAACTGTTGCAGATTACCTTAAGTTTTACTGAATCTTTCTATATTTTGCGTTTGTTTGTGAAACAGTCAGCTACAGGAACAGCTTGATTTAAGAAGTTAGCCTTTATGTTAGCATTATGTTAGCATGGGTTGCCCTGCTGCTTGAAATCCGACGCTGTGTTACTTGAAGTCCCTATTCTCTGGATCATGTTAGCCTTAGCCCTTACTCTCTAGACCATAACCAGAGCACCCAGGGTTTACTGTATATAGGATGACTTACTTGACAACCTGGCACGACAGATATCTAGCCAGCCAACGTGGCAACAAAACTTACTTTTGAGGTGCCCTGAAGTGAACTACCTTCATTATAATACTGAGAAACACACCCACAGGTCAAGACCTCTGCTCAGGTGAAGACCCTTCCTCCGCACAAGCATAGCAACAGAAGAGAATGACACAGATTATATTATAATTACATGCAAATCACAAACCAATCATTGTAACTGGGAGTGTACTGCCTTGTAACTTTTGTGTATAAATGTGACCTGAGTTCAGCTGTAGCAGTCATTTTTCACCTTCTTAGTAGCTGGTGCTGGTGCAGTGCTGTGTTATCGACTTCAGTCTGAGAACAACGCTGATAGTGCACCGATGTTATGAGTTGTTGCTAAGTATTGCTTACTGTGATCAAGGACTTTTCAGTCTAATGCTCTGCCAGTGAGGAGGGGAACAAGAAACTGGGAGAAAGCAGAGACAGGACACCCAACCGAGAATTACTCAGCAGGCCCTCCTCGCAGCTCAGGTCGGGCTGGGTATCAGTCAGCGGGGGGTGCACAATGCACAATGGTATTCTCTCCCCCTGTTATTTCCCTTATCATTATTCCTAAAGGTGATAGCAGTAGTAGTTTTGTGTTATACCTTACTTACCCAACTGGTCTTATCTCAACCCATGGGAATTGCATTCTTTTGATTCTCTTCCCCATCCCTCCGGGACTGGGGGGGGGGGGGGGGGGGGGAAGAAAGATGGGGGTGGTGTGTGAACGAGCGGCTGTGTGGTTCTGAGTTACCAGCCGGGCTTAAACCACGACAGCTCTTTTTGGTGCCCAACGTGGGGCCCTAAGGGTTGAAATAATGACAGATCTGACCAGAGTGTGTCAAATTGTATTTGTGATAAGCATTCATTGTTTTGGATTAGTAGTCACTCATCACAATATTATTTATTTCCTCATAGAGTTGTTGCGCTTGGTCTTGGAGTTTCAGCATGTCACACCTTACGTAAAGCCAGTATTTGCTGGATTAGTGTTTATCAGCTGGGGGGCCTGTGCTAAGGTTATTGTTTCACTGTACTTCATGGTAATGACTTGTAATAAACTCATTGATCATGAAACTGGTCTGTCTTGCATTCCCAGCATGGTCATCACCTCTATACTTTGGGAGGCATATAACGGGAATAAACAGCAATCACACATCTTCCTTTTCCTCCTTGGGAGGTCAACCTATAAAGGAGACATACCCTCACACTCCCCACTCCCCCGCCAGGCTATTTACACCAGCATTTGAGAATTTTAAAGGTTTTGGATGGCCTTTGACTACCCTTGAAACCTGCCTGCTGCTTGTGTGGGGGAGCAGCATGTTGCCATGATCATGCTCATGTACCCAAGAGTCAGGCCACTGAGGAACATCAGAACAACCAACAAGTGGATAAAGCTGCTAAGACTGTGTGGTGGCACGGCACCCCAGAGAGAACTGAGTCAGACAATGGGACTCATTTCTGGAACAACCTTATAGACACTTGGGCCAAAGAGCATGGCATTGAGTGGGTATCTGACATCCTCTACCATGCACCAGCCTCTGGGAAAATCTAATGGTACAATGGGCTGTTAAAACCTACACTGAGAGCAATGGGTGGTGGGACTTTCAAACATTGGGATACACATTGACCTAAGGCCCCCTGGTTGGTCAACACCAGAGGATATGACAACAGGGCTGGCCAAGCCCAGTCAGAACTTTTATGTACTGTAGGAGGGGATAAAGTTCCTGTGGTGCACATAAAGAATTTTTTTGGGAAGACAGTTCGGGTTATTCCTGCTTCAGATAAAGGCAAACCCACTCATGGGATTGCTTTTGCTCAGGGACCTGGATGTACTTGGTGGGTAATGCGGGAAGATGTGTACCTCAAGGGGATTTAATTTTGAGAAGAACAAGCAACGGACTCTGTTATATGCTGTTGCCTGCTCTATAACACTTTCATAGCCCATCAGCTAGATGCCCATCTCAACCACTCTGGGCTTTGAAAAGAAGATATGTGCTTTCATGATCATGAGTGAAGAATAAAGTCATGTGAAAAGCCAGCAGTAGCAGAACTGTCCTCAGGTCACCACTGACTGACCCTGACTTCCCTCCCATCATCACCTCAGCAAAGACTGAACTCCGATGAAACCAGATGAGCTCAGCAGTGACGTCAGCAGGCAAAAACCAACACTACAGACCGTCTCTCCCACCCTGAAAGACTGTTACAAGAGACGGAACCCCACATCATGGACTGAATGAATTCAGAAAACTCTAGTGATGGCCCATGGGCTAAGAAATGATATCTCTCTTTTTGTTTGTGTGTACATATATATATATATGAGTGTCGTGGTTTAAGCCGTAAATTTCACTTCCCCCTCCCTTCCCCCCCCCACTCCGATGGGGGGGAAATGGGGAGAAGAACCGAAAGAATGTGACTCCCACGGGTTGAGATAAGAACAGTCCAGTAACTGAGATATAATGCAAATCACTACTGCTACCACCAATAATAATAATAATGACAAGGCAAATACAAGGGAAAAGGATACAACCGCTCACCACACGACCGAGCCGAGAGAGCGAGAGAGAGCCACTTCCGGGTTCCTGCCCCCAGTATTTTACATCCTGGGCATGACGTGCTGTGGCATGGAATAGCTCTTTGGTCAGTTTGTGTCAGGCGCCCTGTCTCTGCTTGCTCCTGGCTCCCCCTCCTCCCTGGCATAGCATGAGACTCAGAAAGTCCTTGGCCAGACCAAAACATTGTCAAGCAGTAACTGAAAACACTGGTGTTATCAGCGCTGCTCCTGGGCACGAAATTAAAAAAACAGTGCTGCACCAGCTACCTAGAGGGAGAAAAATGACTGCTACTGCTGAACCCATGACAATCCACCCCTTATTCCATACCATTCATGTCATGCTCAGATCCCACATTTTCAATATACCGTCACATACATATATATATATACATACACACACACACGGAGAGATATAATCCCTTAGTGCATGGACCAATCCCTATAAAGCTGCTGAGTCCATCCAGTCTGTGATGTCAGGCTCCATCTTTTGTAACAGTCTTTCAGAGCAGGGGAGGCTGTGTGCAGTGTTGGATCGTTGCCTGTTGATGCTGATTGTTCCTTTACTGCAGAACTCGTCTGGTTTCATCAAAGTTTGTTCTTTGTTGGGATGATGGTCTGAGGGTCAATCGCGGATGATTTGAAGACATCTAGTTGATGGGCTATATGAAAAAAAATTACATAGCAGGCAACAGCATGCAATTGAGTTCATTGGCTGTTTTCTCCTAAAATCAAATCTCCTTGAGGTACACATCGGACTTCCCCATCTTCCCGCATTACCCACCAAGTAAATCCGGGTCCCTGAGCAAAAGCAATCCCATGAGTGGGTTTGCAGCAGCCCAGATGGGTTTACCTCTGCATTGCCAGTTGCTCTGCTTCCATTGCTGCAACCACCCCCACAGGGCATTCGCCATCATCCATGAGTCAGTATAGAGATAAAGTACTGGCCACTTTTCCCGTTCTTCAATGTCCAAGGCCAGCTGGATGGCTTTCACTTCTGCAAACTGACTCGATTCACCCTCCCCTTCAGCAGTTTCTGCAACTTGTCGTTGAGGACTCCATACTGCTGCTTTCCATCTACGGTGCTTTCCCGCAATGCGACAGGACCCATCAGTAAATAAGGCATATTGCTTTTCACGTTCTGACAGTTCATTATATGGTGGGGCCTCTTCAGCACGCATCACTCCTTCCTCCTCTGGTGACCTTCCAAAATCTTTACCCTCTGGCCAGTCCATGATGACTTCTAGAATTCCCAGTCAACTGGGATTTCCTATTTGAGCTCGTTGTGTAATTAATGCGGCCCACTTACTCCATGTAGCATCAGTTGCATGATGTGTAGAGGAGACCCTGCCTTTGAACATCCAGCCCAGCACGGGCAACCGGGGTGCCAGGAGGAGCTGTGCTTCAGTGCCAATCACTTCCGAAGCAGCTCAAACCCCTTCATAGGCTGCCAATATCTCTTTTTCAGTTGGGGTGTGGCTGGCCTCAGATCCTTTGTATCCCCGACTCCAAAAGCCGAGGGGTCGACCTCGAGTTTCCCCTGGAGCTTTCTGCCAGATGCTCCAGGTAGGACCGTTCTCCCCAGCTGCGGTGTACAGTACATTTTTAACATCTGGCCCAGTCCGGACTGGTCCGAGGGCTACTGCACGAACTATCTCACGTTTAATTTGCTCAAAAGCTTGTTGTTGCTCAGGGCCCCATTTAAAATCATTTCTCTTCCGGGTCACATAATAGAGAGGGCTTAGAATCAAGCTGTAATTCGGGATGTGCATTCTCCAGAACCCCACAGCACCCAAGAAAGCTTGTGTTTCTTTCTCATTAGTTGGTGGCGACATTGCTGTTATCTTGTTGATCACATCTGTGGGGATCTGGCAGTGTCCATCTTGCCATTTTATTCCCAAAAATTGAATCTCCTGTGCAGGTCCCTTGACCTTACTCCGTTTTATGGCAAAACCGGCTGTCAGCAGGATTTGGATTATTTTCCTCCCTTTCTCAAAGACTTCTTCTGCTGTATCACCCCACACAATGATGTCATCAATGCATTGCAGGTGTTCTGGAGCTTGCCCCTGTTCCAGTGCAGTCTGGGTCAGTCCATGGCAGATGGTAGGGCTGTGTTTCCACCCCTGGGGCAGTCGGTTCCAAGTGTACTGGACGCCCCTCCAAGTAAAAGCGAACTGTGGCCTACACTCTGCTGCCAGAGGAATTGAGAAAAAAGCATTGGCAATGTCAATCGTGGCATACCACTTGGCTGCCTTTGACTCCAGTTCATACTGAAGCTCTAGCATGTCTGGTACGGCAGCACTCAAGGATGGGGTAACTTCGTTCAGGCCACGATAGTCTACTGTTAGTCTCCACTCTCCATTAGACTTTTGCACTGGCCATATGGGGCTATTAAAGGGTGAGTGGGTCCTACTGATCACTCCTTGACTCTCCAATCTACGGATCAGCTTATGGATGGGAATCAGGGAGTCTCGGTTGGTGCGATATTGCCGCCGGTGCACTGTTGCGGTCGCGATTGGCACTTGTTCTTCGACCTTCAGCAACCCCACAGCAGAAGGATCCTCTGAGAGACCAGGCAAGGTGGACAGCTGCTCCACTTCCTCTCTCTCCAAAGCAGCAATACCGAAAACCCATCGGTACCCTTTTGGGTCTTTGAAGTACCCTCTCCTGAGGTAATCTATGCCAAGGATACATGGAGCCTCTGGACCAGTCACAATGGGGTGTTTTTGCCATTACCTCCCAGTCAGGCTGATTTCAGCCTCCAGTACAGTCAACTCTTGGGATCCTCCTGTCACTCCAGAAATAGAAATAGGTTCCACCCCTTGACAGCTTGATGGCATCAGAGTACACTGTGCACCGGTATCTACTAGAGCCTTATACTTCTGTGGGACTGATGTGCCAGGCCATCTGATCCACACAGTCCAGTAAGTTCGATTGTCCCCTACCTCCACCTGGCTGGAGGCGGGGCCCCTCTAGTAGTCATCACATTGGTCACTCACGTCTTGTAGAGATGGATTATTCTTCTTCATCACAGGAGGTGAGGTAAGATCTGCTCTTCCACTCCATCTGGGAACCTGCTCACCAGAGACTGAAGCCGCAGCCTTCATGGGGTGATCAGACTTGACCTTTGCTCTCTTTTTCAGTTCTCGCACCCGCTCCTCCAAAACTGAAGTAGGCTTTCCATCCCACTCCATCATATCTTCTCCATGATCCTGCAGGTAAAACCATAGGGTGGCCCGTGGTGTATAACTTCTATATCTTCTCTCTCGAACAGTGGGATGCCTTCTGTTAATAGCTGAGACGTGTGTTGGTACATGTGAGGAGCTGGATAGATCGTCTCTCAATTGTTGGAGGTTCTGGGACAGTTTTTCCACAGCTGAGATGATGGAAGGGGTGAGATTATCTTCAAACTCTCGGAGTTTATAAATCATTTCATCCACTGTTGGTGGTCTTATGTCACTCCAGGTTATTTTTGCCAATGAATGGGCATATGATTGGGGAGCGTTTCGTGTAAATTTCCGCCACATGGGTCGTGTACATTCGACTTCATCTGGATCTATGGGTATATCCCCAACATTCGTCTTGGTGATATAGATCATCTCTACAATGGCTGATTCTCTCAGAGACTGGATGCCTTTCTCTAGAGTAGTCCACTTGGCCGAACGATTCACAACATCGTCCTTGTATGGAAACCTATCATTCACATCTGCCAAGAGCCGCTTCCAAAGGCTGAGGGACTTTTTCTCTCTTGCAATTGCTTTGTCAATTCCCCCTTCCCTGGCAAGTGATCCCAGCTGTTTGGCTTCACTCCCTTCTAGTTCATGACCGTCGTCCCCATTGTCCCAGCATTGGAGCAGCCAGGTGATGATGTGCTCCCCCGGCTGAAGGGTAAAGTCTATTCCGTAGCTCGGTTGAGGTCCGAGATCGGGAAGTCACCTCTTCCTTTTCTTCTTCGTCATCATGTGGTAATAACTCCTGGTCAGATGCTGTCCCAGGTGGTGACGTTTCTTTGTCTTGGTTCATCTTTCCTGCCTCTTCTTTGTTTTTCCTCTTGCATACTGGGGCAACCGATATTGGTATGAGTTGGTCCTCTGGTTTAGCTGCGGTGATTATTGCTGTGGTTTGGGTAGCTGCTGTGCTTGTCACTGGGGTTTGAGTCGTGGCCATACCTGTCGCTGGGGGTGATTTAGCTGCTGTACTTGGAGCTGGATTAAGTGTGCTGTCCATTACTCCGCCCTCAGATCCAGAGACGTTTTTTCCCTTTTGAAGATGCTGGACAGTGTTAAACAAGGCTCTGTAAGCATAAGCCAAACCCCAGCACGTTGCCATGATTTGTCCATCTCTGGTGTGACCAGAATGATCACACACCTCCTTTAAATGTTTTACTAATTTTTCTGGGTTTTGCATTTGTTCATTGGTGAAGTTCCAAAGCACTGGAGGGGCCCACTGGCCTAGATACTTGCCCATACTATCCCACACACCCTGCCACTCATGACTGTCCAGCCTTGGGGAAAATCTCTCGGCCATCCTAGATTGTAGTCTAACTCCAGACATGGCCCACACCCCACTCTGCTTAACTCTCCGGACCAGACTAAATAGCTGTGAGTACAACATATCCAGTATGTGTGCCAACATGATAATTCCCGTCACCACCAGCAGGCAGATCTCAAGGGTATCTAAAGGCCATTCAAAACCTTCAGAATTCTCAAACAGTGTTGTAAACGGCCTGGTGGGAGCGCTGGGAGCACAAAAGAATGTCTCCTTCACAGGCTGACCACCCGAGGAGGTGAAAAGAGACCTGTAATTGCTAAGAACTTCCATTATATACCTCCCAAAGTATAGAGCTGGTGGCCACACTGGAAACACAAACCGGGTCAGTTTCATGATCACTGAGTCTATTGTATTAACAATCCGTGCAATACAGTATAACGTAACAAGAATCTTAACCCAAAACCCAGATCTGAAAAACATTAAGAAGAACCGGCTGTAAGTAAAGTATTATACACTGAACCTGTGGGAACCAGAGCAACAACTTTGAGAGCCAGTAAATCAGCATTGTGACAAGCGGCTATTTTGTCTTTATCTCAACCCTTAAGTGCCCCACGTTGGGCGCCAAAAACTGTCCTGGTTTAAGCCGTAAATTTCCCTTCTCCCTTCTTCCCCCCCCCTCCACTCCGATGGGGGGGAAATGGGGAGAGGAACCAAAGAAAATGTAACACCCACAGGTTGAGATAAGAACAGTCCAGTAACTGAGATACAATACAAATCACTACTGCCACCACCAATAACAATAATAATGACAAAGTAAATACAAAGGGAGAGGATACAACCGTTTGACCGAGCCGAGAGACCGCGCGCCGTGCCCCCGCGAGAGCCCGCCCCCGTATTCTCCCTCCTGGGCATGACGTGCTGTGGTATGGAATAACCTCATTGGTCAGCCCTGGTCAGGCGCCCTGTCTCCCCTCCCCCAGCTTTTCTCTCTTTCCCAGCGTAACATGAGACTCTGCGGGGGGGTGGGGGGGAAGCCGAACCCATAACAAGAATTTAACTCTCACAGGTTGAGATAAGAACAGTTTAGTAACTAAGGTATGACACAAATCACTACTGCTACCACCAGTAATAATACAAGAGAAATACAAGGAAAGAGAATACAACTGCTCACCAAGCCCGACCCAGCAAGTGCACCCCCCAGTAGCGAAGCCCCCAATCCCAAAAACCTGACCATGCCGTGCACCCCCTGTCCATCACCACAGCCTTCCGGGTCTCTGCCCTCCATGTTCACATCCTGGACATGACGTGCTGTGGTATGGAATAACCTCTTTGGTCAGTTTGGGTCAGGTGTCCTGTCTCTGCTTCCTCTCGGCTCCCCCTCCTCCCTGGCATAGCATGAGACTCAGAAAGTCCTTGGCCAGATCAAAACACTGCCAAGCAGTAACTGAAAACACTGGTGTTATCAGCGCTGCTCCCAGGCGCAAAATCAAAAACACAGCACTGAGCCAGCTACCAAGGAGAAAAAATGACTGCTGCTGCTGAAACCATGATAGCACAGCAGAGCATTTTCACTACCCTCTGCCAAGGCAATGCTGTGGAGCAGTATTTCTGTGAAATCCCCCAGATACTCAATCTCTCCTGCTCACACTCCTGCCTCAGGAAAGTTGGGCTTCCTGTGGTTGGTGCCCTGATTGCCACTGAGTGATTTGTGTTCATTGTGGGGTCTTACGTGCAGTTCTTCAGGGCTGTGCTGAGGATCCCCTCTGAGCAGGGACACCACCAAGCCTTTTCCACGTGCCTCCCTCACATGGTCGTGCTCTTCTTGCTTGTCTGCGCTGCAACATTTGCCTACCTGAAGCACCCCTCCAACTCCTTCCCATCCCTGGATCTGGCTATGGTGGTGCTGTACTAGATGGTGCCTCAAGCAGTGAGCCCCCTCATCTACAGCCTGAAGAACGGGGATTTCAAGAATGCTGTGAGGAAGCTGGTGACTGGATGTATTTCAGCAGCCATATACTGCCTGCTGTCCTCTGCAAAGGGCTTCAAGAGTAGGTCATGACAGAACATGTCTGTCTTTCCTGCTTTACAGTTGTTTTCCTGTTTCAGTTTGTGGTGATGTTGCCTTCACAGAAATGTCAGTTTTCATCTCCTCCTGCTTAAGTAGCCACTCGTGTTGTCTGACCCACAGACTTTGTGTCACTTGGGTCTCTCATTATTTTTGAGGGAAATAAATGATCCTGCAGCAACTTCTTCTCTGTGATATGTCCTCACATAGCAGGAATGAAGGGAAATGAAATCAGCTTTCTGGCTGCTTCAGCTCTGGGATGGCTGCTCTGTGCCTGGATCAGGAAGAGCTCTTGAGGAGCCCAAGGCTGTTGTGCTGGTGTGGGGAGATGGGATGGCATGGGGGGGCTGCAGACCTCTCAGGGTGTCCTGGGCAGAAGAGCAGGGGACACAGGTGTCCCTGCAGGGGATTCCCTTGCAATGGCACAGGCTGGGGATGTAGGAACCATTCCTGAGCCTGGAGAATGCAGTAACCTCCTGAAGTGAGGTGTCCCTGCTGCAGGTTCTGTGATATACTATTGAGTGCGGGCAGAGAGCAGGGTGTGTGCAGCAGAGAGGGTGCTAGAGGCAGGAAGCTGCCCCAAATGAGGTGCCCTGTCCCCAGAGCATGGGGTACCTTGCACCCAAGGACACCACCTTTGTTTTTGACTCTTGCCAAGAAGCTCTCAATCCAGACTACTGGCTTTTCCCACTGCTCTCCCATGGTGCTTAGTTCTCTATACTGATGGCATCACCCACTCCTCTAGAAGCCTCCTTTAGATAAGCTTGCTGAGGGATATTCACTTCTTTCATTCCTGCCTTCTTTCCTTCCTTCCTTCCTTCCTTTTTTCCTTCCTTCCTTCCTTCCTTCCTTCCTTCCTTCCTTCCTTCCTTCCTTCCTTCCTTCCTTCCTTCCTTCCTTCCTTCCTTCCTTCCTTCCTTCCTTCCTTTTTTCCTTCCTTAATCCTTCCTTAATCCATCCATCCTTCCTTCCTTCCTTCCTTCCTTCCTTCCTTCCTTCCTTCCTTCCTTCCTCTTTTCCTTCCTTCCTTCCATCCTTCCTTCTTCTCTCCCTTCCTTTTTTCCTTCCTTCCTTCCTTCCTTCCTTCCTTCCTTCCTTCCTTCCTTCCTTCCTTCCTTTTTTTCTCCTTTCTTTCTTTCCTTCCTTCCTCTTTTCCTTCCTTCCTTCTTCCCTCCCTTCCTTCCTTCCTTTTTTTCTCCTTTCCTTCTTTCCTTCATTCCTCTTTTCCTTTCTTCCTTCCTCCCTCCCTTCCTTCCTTCCTTCCTTCCTTCCTTCTTCTCTCCCTTCCTTCCTTCCTTCCTTCCTTCCTTCTTACCTTCTTTCCTTCCTTCCCTCCTTCCTTCCTTTTTTCATCCGTCCTTCCTTTCTTTACTTCCTTCCTTCCTTTCTCCTACTTTCCTTCCTTCCTACCTTCCTTCCTTCCTTCCATCCTTCCTTCTTCTTTCCCTTCCTTTTTTCCATCCTTCTTTCCTTACTTCCTTCCGTCCTTCTTTTTCCTTCCTTCCGTCCTTCTCCATCCTTCCTTCCTTCCTTCCTTCCTTCCTTCCTTCCTTCCTTCCTTCCTTCCTTCCTTCCTTCTTCTCTCCCTTCCTTCCTTCCTTCCTTCCGTCCTTTAGTCCTTCCGTCCTTCTCCTTCCTTCCCTCCTTCCTTCCTTCCTTTTTTTCTCCTTTCCTTCCTTCCTTCCTTCCTTCCTTCCTTCCTTCCTTCCTTCCTTCCTTCCTTCCTTCCTTCCTTCCTTCCTTCCTTCCTTCCTTCCTTCCTTCCTTCCTTCCTTCCTTCTTCTCTCCCTTCCTTTCTTCCTTCCTTTTTTCCTTCCTTCCTTAATCCTTCCTTCCTTCCTTCCTTCCTTCCTCCCTCCCTCCCTCCCTCCCTTCCTTCCTCCCTTCCTTCCCTTCTGACAGCCTGCCATACTGGAACGGACTTTCTTCCTTCCTGGTGTTAAAACACTAGTGTTTTCAGTTACTGCTTGGTAACTTTTTGGTCTGACCAAGGACTTTCTGAGTCTTATGCTCTGCCTAGGTGGAGGGGAACCCGGGAGGAAGCAGAGACAGGACACCTGACCCAAACTGACCAACATGATTATTCCATACCACAGCACGTCATGCCCAGGGTGTGAAAAGGGAGGGCAGAGACCCAGAAGCGTGTGGGGGTGCTCTGTGGGGGTTCGCTGCTGGGGGGTGCACTGGCTAGGTTAGGCTTGGTGAGCACTTGTATTCTCTTTCTTTGTACTTCTCTTGTCATCATTATTATTGGTGGTAGCAGTAGTGATTTGTGTCATACCTTAGTTATAAACTGTTCTTAATTGTGGGAGTTGCAATCATTCGATTCTCCTCCCCACCCCCCCTGGACTGGGGGAAGAAAGAGAGGGGAGTGAGTGAGTGAGCGACTTCTTGATTTATTTTCCTGGGTGAGGCTTAAACCACGACAGTTCTTTTTGTTGCACAACTTGGGGCACAAGGGGTTGAGATAACAGCAAGGATTAATAGCCACTCGTCACAATGCTGATTTATTGACTCTCAAAGTTGTTGCTCTGGATCTCACAGGTTCAACATATGATACTTTACTTACAGCCGGTATTTTTTATCTTAATGTTTTTCGCATCTGGATTTTGGGTTAAGGTTCTTGTTACATCGTACTTTATTGAAATGGCTTGTAATACGGGTGACCTCCAGAGGGGAGGAGGGGAAGCCAAGGTGGGCTGGCCCCGGGAGCCGCCGGCACCCGGCGGTGACAGAGGGGATGAGCCCCTCCGCGGGGCTGAGGGTGGCGGCGGCGAAGCCAAGGCCCGAGCCCGAGCCGAGCCCCGCGCCTACCGAGTGGGGGGGGGGGGGGCAGGTGGCGGCCAATAATATATTATTGCTTCTTTCAGGTTATCGTGGTTTAAGCCTCACCTATGCTAATAACTCATGAAGTTTTACTCACTCACTCCCCTCTTTTTCTTCCCCCAGTCCCAGGGGGATGGGGAGGAGAATCAAAAGAATTCAACTCGCACAGGTTGAGATAAGAACAGTTTAGCAACTAAGGTATAACACAAATCACTACTGCTACCATCAATAATAATACAAGAGAAATACAAGGAAAGAGAATACAAGTGCTCAGCAAGCCCGACCCAGCCAGTGCACCCCCCAGCAGCGAACCCCCCACTGCACCACCACACCCTTCCGGGTCTCTACCCTCCGGTTTTACACCCTGGGCATGATGTGCTGTGGTATGGAATAACCTCTTTGGTCAGCTTGGGTCAGGTGTCCTGTCTCCACTTCCTCCCGGCTTCCCTCCTCCCTGGCATAGCATGAGACTCAGAAAGTCCTTGGTCAGACCAAAACATTGCCAAGCAGTAACTGAAAACACTGTTGTTGTCAGCGCTGTTCCCAGGCCCAAAATCAAAAACACAGCGCTGCACCAGCTACCAAGAAGGAGAAAAATGACTGCTGCTGCTGAACCCATGACAACAGGCTTCCCAGGGAAGTGGTGGAATCACAGTCTCTGGAAGTGTTCAAAAAACATGTAGATGAGGCCCTTAGTGACATGGTTTAGTGGTGGTCTTGGCAGTCCTGGGATAATGGTTGGACTTGATGATCTTTTCCAACCTAGTTGATTCTATGATATACATGTGCAAAAATAAGAAGGATTAATATGACAGAGCAGCAATAGAAAACAGGACAGGAAGTTTTAATTTTGTTATAGGAAATCAACCAGAAGCATTTCAAGCAGTTCTATACTGATTCTAATGCTCCTGATAGCTGACATTTTAAATGACCTTTTGTTGAAGTTTAGACCCCTTCAAATTTTTTAGTAAAGAATTGGAATTTCTTTAGTAGCACCACATAAAGACTAACATATAACGCACATTAATTACATTTACTTAATTGATTCCACAAATCCCTGAGGGCTGGCAGATATAGCTGCAATCATGGAAGCATGGTGGGATGACTCACTCACACAACTGGAGGGCTGCAGTTGATGGCTATAAATCCTTCAAAAGGGACAGGCAAGGAAGGAGAAATGGCGGGGTAGCCCTGTATGTAAGTGTATTTGGTTTTATGGCAAGATTTTGGCAGCAGGGGTGGCTTCTGTGAGCTGCTAGAAGCTTCCCCCATGTCCAAAGGAGACAGTCTCAGTTCCAAGACAGACCCACCACTGGCAAAGGCCGAGCCAATCAGCAACAGTAGTACCTCTGGGATAACATATTTAGTAAAAAACTGGATAGTTTTTTAGGAAATTTGGATATTTAGGGAAAAACTGCTGCACAACTGCTGCTGAGAGAGAGGAGTGTGAGATATGTGAGAGAAACAACTCTGCAGACACCAAGGTCAGAAAAGAAGGAGGGTGAGGAGGTGCTCTAGGTGCCGGAGCAGAGATTCCCCTGCAGCCTGTGGTGAAGACCATGGTGAGGCAGACTGTCCCCCTGCAGCCCATGGAGGTTAATGGTGGAGCAGATATCCACTTGCAGCCTATGGAGGACCCCATGCTGGAGCAGGAGGATTTGTCCTGATGGAAGCTGTGACTCCATGGAGCAGGCTTCTGGCAAGACCTGTGATCCTGTAGAGAGAGGAGCCCATGCTGGAACAGGTTTCCTGGCTGGACTTGTGACCCTATTGGGGACCCATGCTGGAGTTGTCTGTTCCTGAAGAACTGCACCCCATGGAAAGGACATGTGGAAAGGACCCATTCTGGAGTAGTTCATTAAGAACTGTAGCCCATGGGAACAACCCATGTTGGAGAAGTTTGTGGAGGACTGTCTCCTGTAGGAGGGACCCCACACTGAAACAGGGAAAGAGTGTGAGGAGGAAGGAGTGGCAGAGACAGTGTGTGATGAACTGACCACAACCCCCATTCCCTGTCCCCCTGAACCACTTGGGGAGGAGATAGAGAATTGGGAGTGAAGTTGAGCCAGAGAAGAAGGGAGGGGTGGGGGGAAGGTGTTTTAAGATTTGTTTTTACTTCTCATTATCCTACTCAGATTTGATTGGTAATAAATTAAACTAATTTCCCTGAGTCAAGATTGTTTTGCCCATGACTGTAATTGCAGAGTAATCTCCCTGTTCTTACCCAGACCCATGAGCCTATTGTCATATTTTCTCTCCCCTGTCAGGCTGAGGAGGGGGAGTGATAGAGCAGCTTGGTGGGCACCTGGAATCTAGCCAAGGTCAACGCACCCTAGTTGGTGTTTTGACTGTCTAGAGATTGACAAATTGTGATGAATGGGTCAAGTGTTTATGGGTAAGAATCAGGGGAAAGGCAAACAAGAAATGTTATAGACCACCCAACCAGGATAAAGAGACAGATTAAATGATCTATGAGCAGCTGGGAGAAGTCTAAAGTCTCAGAGCATGAGAGACTGAAAAGTCCTTGACTGGGGTAAAGCCCTACTTAGCAACAACTAAAACATCAGTGTGTTATCAGCATTATTCGCAGACTGAAGCCAAAACACATCACTGCACCAGCTACTAGGAAGAAAAATAATTGCTACAGATGAAACCAGGACAGTATCCACCCCTTATTCCATACCATTTCCATCATGCTCAGGTCCAAACTTTCCAATATACCATCACTTTTTCTGTCTCTCAATATATATATATGTATATACACATACTAGAGCAGTTTCATGACCAGCAAGTCTACCATATCACAAACAACTATTATAAAGTACAACAAAACTCCCCAACTATATGGACCAGCATCTCAGCTATTAACAGTAAGCATCCTTCCCCTTGAGATGGAAGATATAGAAAGTACATGCCACAGGGCACCCTGTGGTTTTACTTCCATGACTGTGGAGAGGATATGAGGAAATAGGATGGAAAACTGTCATGGGTTCAGCAGTAGCAGTAATTTTTCTCCTTCTTGGTAGCTGGTGCAGCACTGTGTTTTTTATTTGGGGCCTGGGAACAGTGCTGATAACACCAGTGTTTTCAGTTACTGCTTGGTAATGTTTTGGTTTGACCAAGGACTTTCTGAGCCTCATGCTCTGCCAGGGAGGAGGGGAAGCCGGGAGGAAGTGGAGACAGGGCACCCGACCCAAACTGACCAAAAAGATTATTCCATACCACAGCATGTCATGCTCAGGATGTGGGCTCAGCTGGAGAGCTCAGCTCGACCTGTGGGAGTTGCATTCTTTCGATTCTCCTCCCCATACCCCCGGGAGCTGGGGGAAGAAAGAGGGGGGAGTGAGTGAGTGAACTGGTTTGAATTATAGCGGCTTAAACCACGACACCTGTTTAAATACCTGATCACCCTTTTGGTGAAGAAATTTTTCCTAATATCCAGTCTAAACCTCCCCTGGCACAGCTTGAGGCTGTTACCTCTTGTTCTATCACTTGTTACTTGAGAAAAGAGACCAGCCACCTCCTCTGTCCATCCTCCTTTCAGGTATTTGTAGGGATCAGTAAGGTCCCCCCTGAGCCTTCTCTTCTCTAGATTAAACACCCCCAGTTCCCTCAGCTGTTCCTCATAAGACATGTGCTATCTCTCTTAAGACTTGCACTCTCTCTCACCAGTATCATGTTGTTTAGTTATGAGTATTTTTCTGCCTGGGGTTAGGGAGATAAATTACATAACTTGGTGTAATGGATGGGAACTTAGCTGAGAGTTGATTCCCTCTCGTGACTGAGAGACATAACAAAATATGTTTTTTGTCAAAGTGTATTCAGTAGAATATATATGTTTATGTTCATCATGACTGTCAGAAAAAGGTAGGAAAACACAGGTGCGCAGCTGTTCTACAACCTTCATACTTGGCCACACTGGGGCACCTGGCCAATGCTCTTGGCTTGGACAACAGTGAGATCAAGAGAAACTGCATGGCCCCACTATTGTGGTTTAAGTCCAGTCAGCCACGTAGCTCGCTCGCTCACTCCCCCGTCTTTCTTCCCTCCCTGCTCCCGGGTAATGGGGAAGAGAATCGAAAGAATGTAACTCCCATGGGCTGGGATAATAACAGTCCAGTAACTAAGGTATAGCACAAACCACTGCTGCTACCACCAATAATTATAATAAGGGGAACAACAAGGGAAGAGAATACAACTGCTCACCATCCGCCGACTGATACCAAGCCCGACACAGCAGTGAACTAACTCTTCCGGGTCCCTGCCCCCAGTTTTTACATCCTGGGCATGACATGCTGTGGTATGGAATATCTCTTTGGCTAGTTTGTGTCAGGTGTCCTGTCTCTGCTTCCTCTTGTCTTCCCCTCCTCCCTGGCAGAGCATGAGACTCAGAGAGTCCTTGGTCAGACTAAACATTTGAGCAGTAACTAAAAACATCAGTGTTATCAGCACTGTTCCCAGGCCAAAAGTCAAAAACACAGCGCTGCACCAGCTACTAAGAAGGAGAAAAAAATGACTGCTACTGCTGAACCCAGGACACCCACGAATGAACATTTACAGATCTGGCATAAAGTCAGCTGTTTTTCTAAAAAAATGAAAGCAAGACCTTCTTGTATCTGAATCTGAAGCCTCACCTATGGGTGGACACACCACATAGGAATTTTCCCAATTACCTGAGACTCCTACCGTTGTCTGCAATGTGTGATGTACTACTTCTTATTCTCTGTTCTCTCTATGTGGTAATGATTTGATGCATTGCTGATTTTCCTCTGTACTATACTTATATATATCTCCCTCTGATTTGCTCTATTATACTTATTTACTATATATAGAGAGATATATACCCAATTCATGTTTGTGCGCTTTTTTGCCTTAGTGTGCTTCTTCACTTTAGTGTGCTTGTTTAATAAATTGTGCATGTTATACAACTAGTGTGTGGTCATTTTCTTGCATGCCCTGCCTGTCAGCAGAACACTTGGTGAAGTCCATTTGAGTCATATCTTCTATAATATTTTAGTTCTATAGCTCCATAATTTCCTTGTTTCTATCTCTATGTCCTTTCCTATGAAATAACTTCCCTCACTGTTTTGGCTACCAGCCTTCTCCTCCTCACAAGTCATCTTTGCTTCAGAGCAGTATCAGAAATTCTAACCTTGATAGTCATTGATAGCAGTTTTATTTGAGAGAAATGTTAACTGTTCCAATCTTGTTGAGTGCCTCTAACTTGTAAATCTTTTAACTGACAATAGGATTTAGTGTGCAGACCTTCACTTTAGATCAAAGGAATGGTGTGTAGATGGTGGGCCTGTAAAACTGAGGCAGATAATGTTAAATTCTGTGCATATTTTGAAGGTATACATGCAATTACAGTTTCCGTTTGCCTTCTCACTGGCGGGGGTTGCTGATTATAATTAGTCTAGTATATCACTATTGTGAAGAGGAGATTTTGTACTACATTGATGATAGTTGCATAAATCTCATTTTGTTTTTATGCTCTCCATGTTCACAAATAAGTGCATGCATAGTTGTTCTCATTTAGTACTGGCACCTAGAACTGCTTGCTCCACAGCCTCTTGCTTTCTAGCAAAGATAAAATGATGCACTGAGTGAAATTTTCCAGTCTTTGCTTATGCAGTCTTATACATCTGTAGTAAACTGTTGATCAATCCCTTCTCTTACTTAATTTGGGAGAAGGTTGAAATATTTTGCCAAAATACAAGGAAGTCATTGAAAGTCTGTAATTTTCCTGATAATTTCTTGATGTTGCTGGGGAACTAAGGCTTTTGTAGAATCTAGCAAGTCAAGGATCCATAGCGGTGGTGATATGAGGAAAGCTAGTGCCTGGAAAACATAGGGTTAAAATACTTTTAGCTTAACTTAGGTCTAAGATAGAGAACAATGGCTTTGTTGTAAGTCTGTGGTGAGATAACAGACTTTAGTAACCCTACTAAAATGAGTGAATTATTTCTTCCCATCCTTCTACTTACCAGTTAGTTTAGAGACAGTGCCTCCCGAACATCTGCTAGCTTCAGATATTCTTTGTCTACCTGTCCTGTTTTGCTTGCAATAAATTTTGTATGAAGGTCATATTGTTCTAAAACTTTGTCAGCTATCAGAAAGCTACAGATGTCTTGAGAAATCCCTGATATGGCTGGTTTCAGCCTAGTTTTGTGATTACTGAGGCATCCAACTGTGCCAAAGGTGAAAAGTATATCATGAGGAAGACTACTTACTTCATCTTGAAGACCCCTGCCCACGACCATTGGAGGGCAGTGCGCAAGCGCCAAAAGGAAGAAACTTATGATAATGAGTTCCTGGAACTAATTGTAATAGCCCCGCCACTCTCTTGGGAATCTAATGAATATGTATGTTTGTGTGTAATAAATATCTGCTTGCTTAACCCCTCAGTGTGCAAGTTAGGAGAAGTGATTCCCACTTGCACTCGGCACCGTAATAAACATGCCTGTTTTATAACTGCCCTTGAGTTGTAGAGTCTGATTCCGTGCATTAGTGGGACCGGGGACAACCTTAAGCTTGGACACTCTGAACTAAGACTTTTTCTCTACTCTTCTGTCATAAGGAAATAAAGAAATTACCAGGACTGCCCTTTGTTGGGGAAGAAAGAATGTGCAAGGTACTGTTTGTTTTGAAAGACCTTACTCCAGAATTTTCTTTCTGTAGAAAAGTTATATTTTTCTATTTTTTTACTTTACTAGGCTGAAAAAATATGAAATGTGAAACTTCATTATAGAGCAGAATTTCTGAGATTTGAAAGTGAGAAATTTTACTTCTGAATCATTTTATTGCCTGTGTTATATGTGGTTTTCATTATCTTAACAAATAAATTGGACAAAATCACAGAAGTGGGGCTTATGTGTTTGGCTTTGCTTTTGTTTGATTTTCCATGCTATATGGGTAGTTACAGGCAAGTTGTTAGGAGATGCAAGAAGTTGACCAAAAGAAATTAACATAAAGCCTATTGGATTATGAGGATTGCAAAAATAGTTAAGACTGATGAATCTATATTAGAGTTGGAACTGCATTTAAAATTACACTTCTCAACAAAGTGATCTTTGCATAGCAGCAGAAACTATCTGGGAAGTGTGAAATATCAAAATGAGAAGGGGAAGGTTTGTGTGGTGGACTACAGTGTACATAATAAACTTTACAGACATAGTAAATATTTTTACTTGCATTATTCCATGCCGATTCCATTTAAAAGAACATATCTCAAAAAAGTACAGTCATAACTGCCTTATATAGATGCTATAATGTGGCTGCTCTATTTCTTTCACTCTAACTTTTAACTACTTAAGAGCTTTTTATAATTTATTTCAGGTAACAATCATATGAAAGAAGAAAATTATGGTGATGCAGTGGATTGTTATACTAGGGCTATAGAACTGGATCTAAACAATGCAGTCTATTACTGCAACAAGTAAAAACAAAATAGTCTATACTTTTCATTCCCGAACTTCATGGACATTATTTTAAAGGTAAATTGTGAAGTAGATCAAAACAACATGAGGCTAGAAAAAAAACCTTATGCAGAAATTTATCATGTTAAATTTGTAACAGATTTAAAGGAAAAATGAGTTAATTCAATATAACTGTATCAGTTAAAAGTGTAATATGGGCCTTAAGTATGTGATATGTAATAATGTAAAATATGGGCTTTAAATATGTACTATGGGCTTTTTATTACTTGTAACACCTTGAGATCAGGTTTTTATGAGTTAGGATGTCTATATTAAATTATAACAATGGCTGTGGTTTCCAGTCCATTGAGAGTAGTAAGAGCCTTTTTCCAGTGTTCTAGTGACTCATCTGCCATCCCTATCTCCACTAGTATTGACTTTCCCCGGAAAAAATACCATCAATGTAGGTATACCATTTCAGAGATTTCAAACATTGTATAGATACTCAGCATTTTTATGTGTGACCTTTTTGAAAAATAGCAAGACTGTTATAGTTTCATTATATAATCAATTATTCATAGCACTGACATGGGACCAGAGCAAGTCTCGAAGGGCATGTTGTCCCAGTACCAGCAGTATGCTCTTTCAGTATACTGTCCTGAAGACCATCATAAGAACAAAGGCAGTATAGTCTATGAGCCTGTCAGGTGAAAGGGGGGGAGATTTATTCGACCCCTAGTGTTTGATCTGTCTATCAGCATCCCAGAAAAGCTGAGACCCTTGTGCCCGACCAGTCTGCCAGCATCCCGTTATAGGGACCCTTCACTGAACAGTCCTGCTGGATCAGAGGGCGATTTGACTGAGTTGTTCAAGGAAACAGCATAAGGGGGACCCCTCAGTGGATCTTCTAACTTTATTTGAATATGTTTCCCATTGCCTGTGACTACTAGCGCCCACAAAGGACTAACACTAACAGTTTATGGAATAACACTATTAATAGAAAATTGTGATGAATTAAGGTTAGTGATAGATGCTGATAGAGACTATCTGCAAAAACAAGCTTGAAGTGATACACAACCAGACTATAATCATGAATAACAGCTAGCATGACTTAGTCATTTAGGGTGCATAAGATCAAGTTCTCACCCAATAGGCGTCCCTATGGGTGAGATGGCAGGTTCAGCCTGTCGACTGATCCCAGAAGTTACGATGGAGTCTTCCCTATCCCCTCCCCTCTCTCATTCACTTTTAAACTTTTCTTTACTCTCAGATGGAGCTTGAGTGACTCTAGTCATGCATTCTATTATTGATTGGTGCAAAATTCTCTTGCTTCTCATTTAAAGATATAGCTGATAAAAAATATAAAGCAAATGCTCAGTGAGGGGTGGTCAACCTATGAAGGAGACTTCCCTCACAGCCCCCGCTCCCCCATCAGGCTATTTACAGCAGCATTTGAGAATTCTAAAGGTTTTGGATGGCCTTTGGATACCAGTGAATCCTGCCTGCTGATTGTGATGGGGATCAGCATGTTGCCACGAATACTGCATGTGTTTTACCCATGGCCATCCCACCTTGAGAACGCCCTATTTTGTCTGATTTTGAAAGTTAAGCAGGGTAGGGTTCGGTTCTGGTCTAGGGTTAAATGATGATACAGAGGGGCCACCAAGAGATTTTCCCTGAGGCTTGACAGTCATGAGTGGCAGGATGTGTGGGATAGTACGGGCAAGTATCTTGGCCAGTGGGCCCCTCCAGTGCTTTGGAACTTCACCCAAGAATAAGTGCAAAATCTGGAAAAATTAGTAAAACACTTAGCCAAGGTGTGCTGTCGTCCTGGCAATACCAGAGAGGGACAACTTGCTGCAACATGCCGGGGCTTGGCCTATGCCTACAGAGCCCTTCTCTGTAAGGAGCAGGAAAAAGATCTGTCTGGATATGATGGCAACGCAACAGAGAAAGCAGTTACTCAGCCCGAAGAACAACAGCTGCACCAACCTTGACAAAAGACACTGCAGCCACACCAATCACAGCGATGATAGACACTGCAGCTGAGCCAAAAGATCAATCCTTGCCAATATCAGCTGCTCCTATAAGCAAGGGGAAAAGCAACAAGAGCCACAAAGAGAAACTCGTGCAGTGAAGAAAGATGAAGACACAGTGCGTGTACTAGAGGGGATGGCATCTGAACGAGAATTATTCTTACAGGAATCAGAGAAAGAGGAAGAAGAAGAGGTAACTTCTCAGTCCTGGACCTCAACCAAGCTGAAGAATATACAAAAACATTTCAGCCATCTTCCAGGTGAGCACATTGTTACCTGGTTGCTCCGATGCTGGGACAATGGGGCTGATGGTCACGAGCTAGAAGGTAGGGAAGCCAAGCAGCTGGGATCACTTCCTAGGGAAGGGGGAAATGGCAAAGCCATTGCAAAAGAGAAATGAGCCCTCAGCCTTTGGAGGCTGCTCTTGGCAACTGTGAAGGAAAGGCATCCCTACAAGAACAATGTTATGTCACTCATCCAAATGGACCACGATAGAGAAAGGAATCCAGTACCTGAGGGAATCAGCCATTCTAGAGTAGGTCAGATGCAAGGAATGCACCTGTTGATCTAGATGAAGTTGAAAGTGCAGGACCCATGTGGTGGAAACTTACACAGAGTGTACCATCATCATATGCCTACTCATTCGCATCAATGACCTGGAGTGAGACAGCACCACCAACAGGTGGATAAAGCTGCTAAAATTGAAGTGGGTCAGATGGACTTAGATTGGCAACATAAAGGTGAATTATTTTTAGACAATTAGGCCCATGACACCTCAGGCCATCAAGGCAGAGATGCATCATATGGATGGGCTCATGATCGAGGGGTGGACTTAACAATGGACACTATTGCCCAGGTGTCACAGGTTCAGCAGTAGCAGTCATTTTTCTCCTTCTTGGTAGCTGGTGCAGCACTGTGTTTTTGATTTTGGGCTTGGGAACAGCGCTGATAACACCAGTGTTTCCAGTTACTGCTTGGTAATGTTTTGGCCTGGCCAAGGACTTTCTGAGTCTCATGCTATGCCAGGGAGGAGAAGCCAGGAGGAAGTAGAGGCAGAACACCTGACCCAAAGTGACCAAAGAGGTTATTCCATACCACAGCACGTCATGCCCAGGATGTGAAAAAGGAGAGCAGAGACCCGGAAGGGTGTGGTGGTGCATTGGAGGGGGTTTGCTGCTGGGGGGTGCACTGGCTGGGTCGGGCTCGGTGAGCAGTTGTATTCTCTTTCCTTGTATTTCTCTTGTCATTATTATTACTGGTGGTAGCAGTAGTGATTTGTGTTATACCTTAGTTACTAAACTGTTCTTATCTCAACCTGTGGGAGTTGCACTCTTTCGATTCTCCTCCCCATCCCCCGGGACTGGGGGAAGAAAGAGAGAGGAGTGAGTGAGTGAGAAAATTTCGTGGTTGACTGGACTTAAACCACAACAACACCCTCTGGGAGATCACCCGCTGGCAGCTGGAGGAGAAGAGAGTGGAGCTGTGCAACAAGGACCGGGAGATGGAGGAGCAGCATCAAGTGGAGATCAAGGTGGGAAGGGAGAAGTCTGAGAGTGCCCCAAGATTGGGGCGAGCCTGGGGCAGCTCTGAGGAAGAGAGGGAAGGGGGAAGAGGAGGAGGAGCTGGGAAGGATGTGAGTCAAGAGCATCTTAGCCGATATCCCAGCTCTGGGTGTCTCCTGCGGAAGAACCTCACCTGGTCTGTGGGTTGTCTTTATGTTTACAAGCAGAAGGTGAAACACCTGCTGTACAAACACCAGGAAAACCTCACTGAGCTTGAGGCAGCAGGCATCCTGTCTGTGAAGCTGGCCCAGGAGATGGAGTTGCAGAAAGACAAGTGCTCCTTGAAAGTGAAGGTTGTGAGAAATGGCTTCTAGGTTCAGGCAGGCCTCGGTTAGACACAGCAGTGAAGCAGCTATTTATTAACATTTTTGCAAAAATGGGTGTCCTAGCAAGTAGGCACACCCAGCAAAAGCAGAACTTTGATTTACACTTCTCATCCTGTCCACAGGTTCTCTCCTTTGATTCCCCATTGGGTGGGTACTCCAAGGTTTACAGCCTATCAAACATGTATAATCTACATGCTAACTGTCCTGCCTCTGGTTGCATCTTCCCTTACTCGATTTGTATGCCCCTTCCTCTTATTTATTTATCTCCTTGTCATGGGTTCGGTTTTTTTTTCCAAGTCTCATGCTATGCCGGGGAGGAGGGGGAACTGGGAGGAGGCAGAGACAGGGCGCCTGACCCGGGCTGACCAATGAGGTTATTCCATGCCACAGCACGTCATGCCCAGGATGTGGAATACGGGGGGGGCGGGGGGGGGAGGAACCGGTCTCTCTGCTCGGTCAGGCGGCGAAACAGTTGTATCCTCTTCCTTTGTATTTACTTTGTCATTGTTATTGGTGGTGGCAGTAGTGATTTGTATTGTATCTCAGTTACTGTACTGTTCTTATCTCAACCCGTGGGAGTTACATTTCCTTTGGTTCCTCTCCCCATTTCCCCCCCATCGGAGTGGAGGGGGGGGGAAAGGAGGGAGAAGTGAAATTTACGGCTTAAACCACGACAGTTTTTGGCGCCCAACGTGGGCACTTAAGGGTTGAGATAAAGACAAAGTAGCCCCTCGTCACAATGCTGATTTACTGGCTCTCAAAGTTGTTGCTCTGGTCCCACAGGTTCAGTGTATGATACTTTACTTACAGCGGTTCTTCTTATCTTAACGTTTTTCAGATCTGGGTTTTGGGTTAAGATTCTTGTTACATTATACAGTATTGCACGGATTGTTAATACAATAGACTTAGTGATCATGAAACTGACCCGGTTTGTGTTTCCAGTGTGGCCACCAGCTCTATACTTTGGGAGGTATATAATGGAAGTTCTTAGCAATTACAGGTCTCTTTCACCTCCTCGGGTGGTCAGCCTGTGAAGGAGACATTCTTTCGTGCTCTGTTTGAGAATTTTGAAGGTTTTGAATGGCCTTTAGATACCTTTGAGATCTGCCTGCTGGTGGTGACGGGAATTATCATGTTGGCACACATACTGGATATGTTGTACTCACAACTATTTAGTCTGGTCCGGAGAGTTAAGCAGAGTGGGGTGTGGGCCATGTCTGGGGTTAGACCACAATCTAGGATGGCCGAGAGATTTTCCCAAGGCTGGACAGACACGAGTGGCAGGGTGTGTGGGATAGTATGGGCAAGTATCTAGGCCAGTGGGCCCCTCCAGTGCTTTGGAACTTCACCAATGAACAAATGCAAAACCCAGAAAATTAGTAAAACATTTTAAAGGAGGTGTGTGATCATTCTGGTCACACCAGAGATGGACAAATCATGGCAACGTGCTGGGTTTGGCTTATGCTTACAGAGCCCTGTTCCACACCATCCAGCATCTTCAAAAGGAAAAAACATCTCTGGATCTGAGGGCGGAGTAATGGACAGCACACTTAATCCAGCTCCAAGTACAGCAGCTAAATCACCCCAGCGACAGGTACAGCCACGACTCAAACCCAGTGACAAGTATGGCAGCTACCCAAACCACAGTAATAATCACCGCAGCTAAACCAGAGGACCAACTCATACCAATATCGATTGCCCCTGTACGCAAGAGGAAAAACAAAGAAGAGGCAGGAAAGATGAACCAAGACAAAGAAACGTCACCACCTGGGACAGCATCTGACCAGGAGTTATTACCACATGATGAAGAAGAAGAAGAAAAGGAAGAGGTGACTTCTCGGTCTCAGACCTCAACCGAGCTATGGAATATGCGAAAAGACTTTACCCGTCAGCCAGGGGAGCACATCATCACCTGGTTGCTCCAATGCTGGGACAATGGGGCCGACGGTCATGAACTAGAAGGTAGTGAAGCCAAACAGCTGGGATCACTTGCCAGGGAAGGGGGAATTGACAAAGCAATTGCAAGAGAGAAAAAGTCCCTCAGCCTTTGGAAGCGGCTCTTGGCAGCTGTGAAAGATAGGTTTCCATACAAGGATGATGTTATGAGTCGTTCGGCCAAGTGGTTTACTCTAGAGAAAGGCATTCAGTCTCTGAGAGAATCAGCCATTGTAGAGATGATCTATATCACCAAGCCGAATGTTGGGGATATACCCATAGATCCAGATGAAGTCGAATGTACACGACCCATGTGGCGGAAATTTACACGAAATGCACCCCAATCATATGCCCATTCATTGGCAAAAATAACCTGGAGTGACATAAGACCACCAACAGTGGATGAAATGATTTATAAACTCCGAGAGTTTGAAGATAATCTCACCCCTTCCATCATCTCAGCCATGGAAAAACTGTCCCAGAACCTCCAACATTTGAGAGAAAATCTATCCAGCTCCTCACGTGTACCAACACACGTCTCAACTATTAACAGAAGGCGTCCTACTGTTTGAGAGAGAAGATATAGAAGTTATACACCACGGGCCACCCTATGGTTTTACCTGCAGGATCATGGAGAAGATATGATGGAGTGGGATGGAAAGCCTACTTCAGTTTTGGAGGAGCGGGTGCGAGAACTGAAAAAGAGAGCAAAGGTCAAGTCTGATTACCCCATGAAGGCTGCGGCTTCAGTCTCTGGTGAGCAGGTTCCCAGATGGAGTGGAAGAGCAGATTTTACTTCAGCTCCTGTGATAAAGAAGAATAATCCATTTCTACTACATGAGAGTGACCAATGTGATGACTACTAGAGGGGCCCCGCCTCCAGCCAGGTGGAGGTAGGGGACAATCGAACTTACTGGACTGTATGGATCAGATGGCCTGGCACATCAGTCCCACAGAAGTATAAGGCTCTAGTAGATACCGGTGCACAGTGTACTCTGATGCCATCAAGCTGACAAGGGGTGGAATCTATTTCTATTTCTGGAGTGACAGGAGGATCCCAAGAGTTGACTGTACTGGAGGCTGAAATTCAGCCTGACTGGGAGGTAATGGCAAAAACACCCCATTGTGACTGGTCCAGAGGCTGCATGTATCCTTGGCATAGATTACCTCAGGAGAGGGTACTTCAAAGACCCAAAAGGGTACCGATGGGCTTTTGGTATTGCTGCTTTGGAGAGAGAGGAAGTGGAGCAGCTGTCCACCTTGCCTGGTCTCTCAGAGGATCCTTCTGCTGTGGGGTTGCTGAAGGTCGAAGAACAACAAGTACCAATCACGACCACAACAGTGCAACGGCGGCAATATGTACCAACCGAGACTCCCTGATTCCCATCCATAAGCTGATCCGTAGATTGGAGAGTCAAGGAGTGATCAGTAGGACCCACTCACCCTTTAATAGCCCCATATGGCCAGTGCAAAAGTCTAATGGAGAGTGGAGGCTAACAGTAGACTATCGTGGCCTGAACGAAGTACCCCATCCTTGAGTGCTGCCGTACCAGACATGCTAGAGCTTCAGTATGAACTGGAGTCAAAGGCAGCCAAGTGGTATGCCACGATTGACTATTGCCAATGCCTTTTTTCTCAATTCCTCTGGCAGCAGAGTGTAGGCCACAGTTCACTTTTACTTGGAGGGGCGTCCAGTACACTTGGAACCGACTGCCCCAGGGGTGGAAACACAGCCCTACCATCTGCCATGGACTGACCCAGACTGCACTGGAACAGGGGCAAGCTCCAGAACACCTGCAATACATTGATGACATCATTGTGTGGGGTGATACAGCAGAAGAAGTCTTTGAGAAAGGGAGGAAAATAATCCAAATCCTGCTGACAGCCGGTTTTGCCATAAAACGGAGTAAGGTCAAGGGACCTGCCACAGGAGATTCAATTTTTGGGAATAAATGGCAAGATGGACACTGCCAGATCCCCACAGATGTGATCAACAAGATAACAGCAATGTCGCCACCAACTAATGAGAAGAAACACAAGCTTTCTTGGGTGCTGTGGGGTTCTGGAGAATGCACATCCCGAATTACAGCTTGATTCTAAGCCCTCTCTATTATGTGACCCGGAAGAGAATGATTTTAATGGGGCCTGAGCAACAACAAGCTTTTGAGCAATTAAACGTGAGATAGTTTCGTGCAGTAGCCCTCGGACCAGTCCGGACTGGGCAGATGTTAAAATGTACTGTACACCGCAGCTGGGGAGAACGGTCCTACCTGGAGCATCTGGCAGAAAGCTCCAGGGGAAACTCGAGGTCGACCCCTCGGCTTTTGGAGTCGGGGATACAAAGGATCTGAGGCCAGCTATGCCCCAACTGAAATAGAGATATTGGCAGCCTATGAAGGGGTTCGAGCTGCTTTGGAAGTGATTGGCACTGAAGCACAGCTCCTCCTGGCACCCGGTTGCCCGTGCTGGGCTGGATGTTCAAAGGCAGGGTCTCCTCTACACATCATGCAACTGATGCTACATGGAGTAAGTGGGCCGCATTAATTACACAACGAGCTCAAATAGGAAATCCCAGTTGACTGGGAATTCTAGAAGTCATCATGGACTGGCCAGAGGGTAAAGATTCTGGATGGTCACCAGAGGAGGAAGGAGTGATGCGTGCTGAAGAGGCCCCACCATATAATGAACTGTCAGAAAGTGAAAAGCAATATGCCTTATTTACTGATGGGTCTTGTCGCATTGTGGGAAAGCACCGTAGATGGAAGGCAGCAGTATGGAGTCCTCAACGACAAGTTGCAGAAACTGCTGAAGGGGAGGGTGAATCGAGTCAGTTTGCAGAAGTGAAAGCCATCCAGCTGGCCTTGGACATTGCTGAACGAGAAAAATGGCCAGTACTTTATCTCTATACTGACTCATGGATGATGGCGAATGCCCTGTGGGGGTGGTTGCAGCAATGGAAGCAGAGCAACTGGCAACGCAGAGGTAAACCCATCTGGGCTGCTGCACTGTGGCAAGATATCGCTGCCCATATGCAAAACCTGGTGGTCAAAGTACGCCACGTAGATGCTCATGTACCCAAGATTCAGGCCACTGAGGAACACCAGAACAACCAACAAGTGGATCAAGCTGCTAAGATTGAAGTGGCTCAGATGGACTTCGATCGGTAACATCAGTGTGAATTATTTTTGGCCCAGTGGGCCCACGACACTTCAGGCCATCAGGGCAGAGATGCAACATACAGATGGGCTCGTGATCGAGGGGTGGACTTAACAATGGACACTATTGCCCAGGTTATTCATGACTGTGAAACATGTGCTGCAATTAAGCAGGCTAAACGGTTAAAGCCTCTTTGGTATGGAGGACGATGGCTGAAGTACAAATATGGGGAGGCTTGGCAGATTGATTATATTACACACCCACCTACCTGCCAAGGCAAGCGTCATGTGCTTACTATGGTGAAAGCAACCACCGGATGGTTGGAAACATACGCTGTGCCCCACGCCACTGCCCGGAACACTATCCTGGGTCTTGAGAAACAGATTTTGTGGCGACACGGCACACCGGAGAAAATTGAGTCAGACAATGGGACTCATTTCCGAACAACCTGATAGATACTTGGGCCAAAGAGCATGGCATTGAATGGGTATATCACATCCCCTACCATGCACCAGCCTCTGGGAAAATCGAACGGTACAATGGGCTATTAAAAACTACACTGAGAGCAATGGGTGGTGGGACTTCAAACATTGGGATACACATTTACCAAAGGCCACCTGGTTGGTCAACACCAGAGGATCTGCCAACAGAGCTGGTCCAGCCCAGTCAGAACTTCTACATACTGTAGAGGGGGACAACGTTCCTGTGGTGCACATAAAGAATTTGCTGGGGAAGACAGTCTGGGTTATCTGCTTCAGGTAAAGGCAAACCCACTCGTGGGATTGCTTTTGCTCAGGGGACCTGGATGTACTTGGTGGGTAATGCGGGAAGATGGGGAAGTCCGATGTGTACCTCAAGGAGATTTGATTTTAGGAGAAAACAGCCAATGAACTCAATTGCATGCTGTTGCCTGCTATGTTAATTTTTTTTCATATAGCCCATCAACTAGATGTCTTCAAATCATCCGCGATTGACCCTCAGACCATCATCCCAACAAAGAACAAACTTTGATGAAACCAGACGAGTTCTGCAGTAAAGGAACAATCAGTATCAACAGGCAACGATCCAACACTGCACACAGCCTCTCCTGCTCTGAAAGACTGTTACAAAAGCTGGAGCCTGACACCACGGACTGGATGGACTCAGCAGCTTTATAGGGATTGGTCCATGAACTAAGGGATTATATCTCTCCATCTGTGTGTGTGTGTGTGGTTGTATCTATATATGTATGTGATGGTATATTGAAAATGTGGGATCTGAACATGACGTGAATGGTATGGAATAAGGGGTGGATTATCATGGGTTCGGCTTCAGAATCTCATGTTATGCCAGAAAAGAGGGGAGGACTGGGGGAGGCGGGGACAGGGCGCCTGACCCGGGCTGACCAATGAGGTTATTCCATGCCACAGCACGTCATGCTCAGGATGTAGATTACGGGGGGGCGGGGGGAGGAACTGGGAAGTGTGTGGTTTTGGGACGGGCTCTCGGGGGTTTCCTGCTCGGTCTCTCGGCTCGGTCAGGCAGCGAAACGGTTGTATCCTCTTCCTTTGTATTTACTTTGTCATTATTATTGTTATTGGTGGTGGCAGTAGTGATTTGTATTGTATCTCAGTTACTGGACTGTTCTTATCTCAACCCGTGGGAGTTACATTTTCTTCGGTTCTTCTCCCCATTTCCCCCCCATCGGAGTGGGGGGGAGGAAGGAGGGAGAAGTGAAATTTACGGCTTGAACCATGACACAAGTGCAAGGTCCTACACCTGGGTGGGAGCAATCCCAGGCACAGATACAGGTTGGGCAGAGAAGAGATTCTGAGCAGCCCAGCGGAGAAGGACTCGGATGTGTTGATTGATGAGAAACTTAACATGAGCTGACAGTGTGCGCTTGCAGCCCAGAATGCCAACCGTATCCTGGGCTGCATCAAAAGGAGCATTACTAGCAGGTCAATGGAGGTGATCCTGCCCCTCTATTCTGCTCTTGTGAGACCTCACTTGGAGTATCATGTACATTTCTGGTGTCCTCAACATAAAAAGGACATGGAACTGTTGGAACAAGTCCAGAGGAGGGCCACGAGGATGATCTGGGGCTCTAGCACCTCCTGTATGCTGAGAGGCTGAGAAAGTTGGGGCTGTTCAGCCTGGAGAAGAGAAGGCTGCATGGAGACCTCATAGCAGCCTTCCAGGATCTGAAGGGGGCCTATAAGGATGCTGTGGAGGGACTCTTCATTAGGGACTGTAGTGAGAGGACAAGGGGTAACGGGTTCAATCTTAAACAGGGGAAGTTTAGTTTGGATGTAAGGAAGAAGTTCTTTACTGTAAGGGTGGTGAGGCCTGATTAAAGATTTCTTCTATTTCAGGGAGATCCTCCTGTTTGCTTTTCTGTTGAATTAAAGATAAACTCAAAACTGCAATAATTAATTAATCGTTTTTAACTATTAATTCAATTTTGCCTTCCTTAAATGCTATTTCTCGCCCTAATCAAGATTTTGGAGAATTTGGCATGCATAAAAATTTATGCATTCCTATTTATTTTCCCACTTTGTACTCTAAGGCTTTCAGGCAGAATGCCTTTTTTTTTCTTTTTTTTTAGTGGCCAGTAGCTCCCACATCTGTAACAAATTCTTTTCCCTCTGATTTAACGCCAAATAAGTTGCTCCTGTATCCACTAAAAATTCCATTTTATTTCCTCTAGTCCGTACCTTTAATTTTACCAGTGTATCTGCTAGGGGAGATTCCCCAGGTCCCTATCAATCTAATTCTAATTCAGTCACCAGAGCCACCCCATGGCACTCCCCCAGGGCAGTCTCACTTCCAACGTCCAAACTCCCCACAGCACGCACACCGATCCAGTCCCACAGGAAAAGAACCCACTCCCCCACCTCTGCCCGACATCCCTCCTCCACCAGTTTGGATTATCCGATTCACCCTTTCAGATCCAGAGACTGGGTTTATGTTAAGAATTTTTCAGGAGATCCTCTACAGGAGAATGTGGGTGTAAAGAACCATGATTTGATGGATTTCTGAGCTAGACTAGCCGCTGGGAAAGCTTTGAGAGAGCAGAGGAATGTTACTGGGAAAGTTTTGGGAGTATTGCAGGGAAAGGTAGGCAAGATAAGAAGGAGGAAAGAAGTGAGAAGCAGACATCCAATCAAGGCAACCAGTGGGCAAGATATCTACCAATGAAGAAGCCAAAATACCCATGTGGGTGGTGATAGCTAACCAATTGTATTAGCTGCTCATACATGCGGGTACTTCGTATAGCCTATATCAACCCTGGGCCTTCAGATAATAAAGGATTTTGCTGGTAACCACAAACGGGGTCCGTGCCTTAGTCTCCACAGGAGAAGTGGAGCGGACTGTACCAGATATTATTGACCACCTTTACAGCAGCGAAGATACAGGAACAACCTGCTTGGATACATTATTCAAGAATAAAGAAAGCAACAAAGCCAGAGAAGACATGTCGGATCGAACCTTCAGGACTTTTACGTATGAAATTGTGTTGGTCATAATTTGGACTTATATGATAACTGGCATACCAGCTTGGGACCAAAACTTACACCTGAAATTAATCATAGAATCATAGAATAGCTAGGGTTGGAAAGGACCTCAAGATCATCTAGTTCCAAAATAAATGCAGAATGTTACTAAAGTTGTTAATCGTAGTGACTGTTGAGTGTGTGCACAGTTGCCTAAATCAGGAGAAAATCCGGACCCTCCATTAACTGGCATTCCAATTCCCAACACTATCTCAGGGACAAATTTGTGGGTGAACACTAGCAACATGAGCCGGCACTGTGCACTCACAGCCCAGAAAGCCAAACGTATCCCGGGCTGCATCAAAAGGAGTGTGACTAGCAGG
>CM029940.1:0-147095 GCA_017639245.1 Myiopsitta monachus | reverse complement strand
ACTCCTTTGGAAACAGCAAACACCCACAGACTCTGGTGGGTGCTGGAAGCCTCCAGAAGTGTAAATGATTATTAAAGGCAATCGCTGGTGTTCTCTTGTGACTCCAGCTCACCACTTCCACATCCTCCCTTTGCTAACTCAGATGAGGAGCTTATAAAATCAGCACACTGTAGGCAGCCTAACAGCAATGCAGAAACCTTACAGAGTCAGTTACTAATACAGTGCTTTGCACATCATGTTTCAAACACTACATGCTCCTATATGTTCAGTGTCAACGAGGGGAAAAAATTGTCAGACCAAAACAGTGTCTTGCTAATATGAGTTATTAGCTACCCAGCTGGCTACCAGGTCCACTGCAAAGACCCTGCAGGGATACACTGGCATGCATTTCAACCATTTCCTCTGGAGTACAATGTCAGTTCCTTTCCTAATGATTTCCATCCTCTGGCTGGAATCAGCGTGCTTCACAGTCCAGCACAGGCTTCCGCATGGCCTGCAAGCAGGACAGGTATCGCCTGCCTTATGCTCATCAATGAGACAAGCAGCAAGGACCTGGCAGGTTCAGGATACTAAACAGGGAGGGAAAATAAATGCAGCATAGATTCCTCAGTTAAACCACTTCCAAATTCAAGGGAAGGCATTTTGTTTCCAACAAATAGAACATATTAGATGAAGCTGTGGGTGTGCTACTCTTACAGATGCTCTATGTGAACCAAAATTTGCTGAAATTAATACAGAAATATTCCACCATCTCCCAAAATAAGCATCTGTGTCTTTGCCCAGCTAAATCATTAAAAAAAGCCCTGCATAGTGGAGCACGGTTTCCATTTCCTTGCACACTCCTACCAGGGCTGAGCTTACAACTAAACACACTGACCTTTCCTCAAAGAAATCAGTGTTTGCTGTTCCTTATAAATTTGTAGGATTCTGGCCAGCTTCCTATTCACCCACTTCTGAATACTATGCTTTCCACCCCCACACAACTGTTCCTTTCTGAGAGATGACAGGCTATCCCAAAAAATAACAAGAGTGCTTCAGCATCCTCTCTGGATGGCATTGCTCCAGAGTGGACAAAGGAGCACTGGGAATTTCAGACCAAACTGTTGCGGGGAGCACCTCACCATGGTTCAGTGTATCAATTTCTCTTGACCTCCCTTCAAGAATGACATTTTTCCAGTACTCTCCACACCGATATTCTAGACAATCATTTGAGGCACATTCAAATTCTTTATTATTTTCCTATCTGTCCTGGGTTTAGCTCTAACAGTTGTTTTTCTCCTTCCTAGTAGCTGGTGCAGTGCTGTGTTTGGGCTTTAGTTTGAGAACAATGCTAATAACACACCAATGTTTTAGTTGTTGCTAAGTAATGTTTACTCCCATCAAGGACTTTTCAGTCTCTTATACTCTGCCACTGAGGAGGGACACAAGAAGCCAGGAGGAAGCAGAGAAAGGACACCTGACCCAAACTAGCCAGAAGGGTATTCTATACCACAGCACATCATGCCTAGTATAGAAACTGGGGGGAGTCACCCAGAAGGCGCAGATCGCTGCTCGGGTCGGGCTGGGTATCAGTCGGCAGGTAGTGAGCAACTGTATTGTGCATAACTTGTGCTTATTAATGGATTTTTCCTTCCCTTTTTAGTTTTATATCATACCTTAGTTACTGGACTGTTCTTATCTCAACCCATGGGAGTTACATTCTTTCAATTCTCCTCCCCATCCTGGAGGGGGGGGGGGGGGAAATGAGGAGGAGTGAGTGAGCGGCTGTGTGGTTCTGAGTTGCTGGCCGGGCTTAAACCACACTACCAAAAAAATCAGACCTGGAGTCCCTTACAAAAGGCCCTGTAGTTACTAGAAGGATCACCCCACAACCTTGCTCTGGTTTTCAGTCATTGCTAATATGGTAAATAAAGAATGAGATTTTTCAATTTGTTCTGTCCACGAGCCAAAAATTCCTCTTAATGGGCTGAATATGGTGTCTGTGCTAGGCTCACTGCAGCTGCTTACAACAGTCACTACCTACAACACAGAGTTGGCCTCCTTTTGCAGGAAAATAAGGCCAAACCAGCTTGAAAGCATGTTTGGAATCTGGAGATTAAATTCCATGTAAACTAATGCATTCAAACCTCTTTCTACAGCTTCAGAAAAGGCTGCCTGATCCCGATGAGAAGTAGGACACTGCATAACCACATGGTACGACGAGGAGACCAGCAGAGCTGCCTCCATTTTGGAGCTATTTCCTAAAGCTCACAACCACGAACGCAGAAGCAGCACCCTGCCCTGATGCGCCAGCCACGCCGCTGCTCACTCACCCGCCTGTCCATGGACCGCCTGTCCATGGACTATCACATCCACTGACCCCCACTCACAGGCAGGGAGCACAGGGAGAGTGTGCTAGAAAGGCTTGCAAGGAGACAAAGAGAGGGCAGGAGAGCAGGGCAGCAGATCAGGACAGCTCCTATGGGAGCCTCTGCCCTAGACCTGGAGATTTTTTTTTTTTTATCATAAAATGCCAGGAGCAACAAAGCCTTGTGAGGCCACTGGGTGACCCACACTCCTGTCTGTGCCACAGCACTACCCCCGACAACAGCTCCCCACTTTTCATAGAATCATAGAAGAGTTAGGGATGGAAAGGACCTTAACATCATCTAGTTCCAACCCCCCTGCCATGGGCAGGGACTACTCACATTAAACCATGTCACCCAAGGCTCTGTCCAACATGGACTTGAACACCACCAGGGATGGAGCATTCACAACTTCCCTGGGCAATCCATTCCAGTGCCTCACCACCCTTACAGTAAAGAACTTCTTCCTTATATCTAATCTAAACTTCCCCTGTTTAAGTTTGAACCCCTTACCCCTTGGCCTATCACTACAGTCCCTCATGAAGAGTCCCTCCCCAGCATCCTTATAGCCCCCCTTCAGATACTGGAAGGCTGCTACGAGGTCTCCACACAGCCTTCTCTTCTCCAGGCTGAACAGCCCCAACTTTCTCAGCCTGTCTTCATACAGGACGTGCTCCAGTCCCCTGATCATCCTCGTGGCCCTCCATTGGACTTGTTCCAACAGTTCCATGTCCTTTTTCTGTTGAGGACACCAGAACTGTACACAATACTCCAAGTGAGGTCTCACAAGAGCAGAGTAGAGGGGCAGGATCACCTCCTTTGACCTGCTGGTCATGTTCCTTTTGATGCAACCCAGGATACAGTTGGCTTTCTGGGCTGCGAGTACACACTGCCGGCTCAGGTTAAGTTTCTCATCAACCAACACAGAATCACAGAGTGGTTTGGGCTGGAAAGGACCTTAAAGATCATCTTATTCCAAGCCCCTTGCATAGGCAGGGACACCTTCTGCTAGACCAGGTTGCTCAAAGCCTCATCCACTGAATACTGCCAGGGATGGAGCATTCTCAAGTTCCTTGGGCAGCCTGTTCTAGTGCCTCACCTGGAGTTTTCAAATGAATTGCAGAGCTCACCAGACAGCCATGGTATCAGTCTCAGCAAGAAAAAAGTTCTTATGTTCTGCATGAGATGCACACATAACCCTGGCAGCACATTCCTATGAGATGCAGCCCTTTTTTTGCTAACGATAATTCCTTGTTCCACCCCCAAGTCCTTCTCCGTGGGGCTACTCTGAATCTCTTCTCTGCCCAACCTGTAGCTGTGCTTGGGATTGCTCCCACACAGTTGTAGGACCTTGCACTTGGCATGATTAAACTTCATCAGGTTGGCATCAGCCCACCTCACAAGAGTGTCAAGGTCCCTCTGGATGGCACTCCTTCCATCCAGCATATCAACCAAACCACACAGCTTGGTGTCACTGGCAAACTTGCTGAGGGCACACTCAATCCCACTGTCCATGTCACCAACAAAGATGTTGAACAAGACCAGTTCCAACACCCATCCCTGAGGGACACCGCTTGTTACTGGTCTCCAGAAGGACACTGAGACATTGACCACAAATCTTCACGTGCGGCCATCCAGCCAGTTCTTTCTCCACTGAGTGGTCCACCTATCAAATTGATGTCTCTCCAATTTAGAGACAAGGATGTCATGTGGGACAGTGATGAACACTTTGCACAAGTCTAGGTAGATGACATCAATTGCTCTACCCCTGTCCATCAGTTCCATAGTCCCATCATAGGAGGCCACCAAATTGGTCAGTCAGGATTTCCCCTTAGTGAAGCCATGCTGGCTGTCACCAAGCACCTTGTTGTTTTGCATGTGCCTCAGCATGCCTTCCAGGAGAATCTGCTCCAAGAATTTGCCAGGCACAGAGGTGAGACTGACTGGTCTGTAATTCCCTGGGTCACCCATTTTCCCCTACTTGAAATTTATGTTATTATATTTCCCTTTTTCCAGTCATCGGGAACTTCACCTGACTGCCATGATTTTTCAAATATGATGGACAGTGGCTTAGCAACTTCATTAGCCAGCTCCTTCAGGACCCGTGGATGGATTTCATCAGGTCCCATGGACTTGTGTATGTTCAGGTTATTAAGATGGTCTTGAACCAGGTCCTCTCCTACAGTGGGCCTAAGGTCTTCATTCTCACTGTCCCTGCATCTGCCTTCCAAGACTTGGACAGTGTGGTCAGAGCATTTGCCAGTGAAGACTGAGGCAAAGAAGCCATTAAGAACCTCAGCCTTCTCCAAATCCAAGGCAGCCAGTTCTCCTGAGAGCTTCTGGAGAGAGCCCACATTGTCCCTAGTTTGTCTTTTATTTACAATGTAACTATAGAATCCCTTCCTGTTATCTTTCACAGCCCTAGCAAAGTTTAATTCAAGTTTTCTTCACTCTCTCTCTCTCTCTCTCTGGAAGATGAATTATTCATAATGAAACCATTTTGAACTCTGTTGGGATGCTGAGCAAAGCTAAGATGGGTGGTGGTGCTGCAGAGGAAGTTGTCAGGGACACAACCAGATCTTCCTCACATAGAAGGTTACAAGTGCAATTGCAGTAAATCCCATCTCAAACCCAATGCCACAGAATACAGAAATAACTGAACACAAAGCTCTGAGTTCCCCCATCACACCCAGAGACACAACATCAGCCTGAGTGCAAGACCCATGGACGTGCTACGCCAAGCTCATTCATGGAGGCTCCCAGAAAGCCACCCCATGAGAGATGCCTGAGCACTAAATGCCCTTATTCCTATATTTTCTTCCTGCTGGCATGGTAGAAATCAGCAGAAATAAGGACAGCTGACTCCTGTATTGTTTGCATGGGATCTTCACATGCTAGGACAGCCTGGTGAGCAACACGGCAGCCTCACAGACATCACACATCCAGATGAGCTTCATGGATGCTCCTGCAGACCCACCTCTGCAGCTGTGCTCTCCCACAGTGAACAGCAAATGGAAACAGGGATGGGACATGGAGGCTGACCGCTGACAAATTCTTCTTGGGTGACCAGGCACACCCAAGCTCCCCATGCTGCGTGCCGCTGCCACAGTTAGGTGGGAGGTAATAGCTCCCATCAGAGAAACACAGGGCTGAGGCTGTGGAGGTGTCTCACAGCCAAGACACCCTCACCCCCTGCTGCTGGAAGGACTGGGCCAGCCTGCAAAAAGCAATGGGCAGCACAGCAATGCTGTGAAGGACAGGAACCCTCCTGCAGTGGGATGGATCACCAGAGAGGTCCCTGGCCTCAAGACCCACCACTGAGCTGTTTTCCACCAGGACTGCACCAGCAGGACCCTTTTTGACAGGTTGTCTGACATGCAGCACATGGTCAGCGGCAGTTTGCACCAAATATGCTCCTTAGACATAAGCACCAGTAAGGTGTCTGTCATGGGGCCCCACCATACAGCTGTATTCAGGTCCAAGAGGAGAACATCAACAAATAGGTAGTTCAGAAGAGAGGGGGTTTTTGTGTTGTTTTGGTTTTAAATGAAGAGACAAAATAATTAAGTGGCCTGGAAACTATGCTACATTAAAAGACATTATAGCACTAAAAACCTAGCTCTGACAAGGTCTGGCTGAAGCCCTTTAGAAGTTACCATGGTAGTTGATGCAGCTATTCGCCCACTCCTTCAGTAATGCTGGATGATTGTTTTTAATGCAATTCAACCACAAACTAGCAAATGTTGCTGAAAGAAAAAGTACTTTTTCACACCATGACCCCTCCCCCCCCAGCCTTTATCTCTGCCACAAGCACACAGCTAAAGAGGAGGCAGCAGGTAGCAGGGAGCCAAGCCAAACACACAACACTGAACTTTGCTCCCTCTCTCTCCAGGGAGAGAAGAAATTTAAGAAGCAGATTCAGGATTTCAGCATCCATTTCACTTTCCCTGCCACCTTCTGAACTATAGCTCCCTGGGCCTCAAACAGCTATTCAGATGCTGTCAGCTGAATGCTCTGCTCACTTCCTCTCAAACACCAGCTCAGCAAGCCTCTGAACACACTCGTGTCAGATGAGAAAGCCAAGTATATTTTGAATATATCTTTCTTCCTTTTAATTAAGGGCCCAGGTAGAGAGCAGCTCATGCAGGAGCACTCACTCTGCAAAGCTGCATCCAGCAAGGCTGACAGGCAAGTTGGAGCAAGATAAGACCCAGACAAAGGAAAGCAAGCATGGGCTGTAAAGCAGGAGCAGGACACAACTGCATTGACCTGCCTGGCTGTTATTTTTGCAATCAAACTGAGGTCTAGAAACTCCTATGGCCAAAGGGAAGGCTTTTCCCACCTGAGAATACCTGGCAGCAACCCCCCCAAGCAGCACAGCCCTTGTCCCATGCACAGACAGAAAGTGAAAACCTCTCAAAGACCAGCTCAGCAGCAGTTACTGCAGCTAACTGGTGGAAGCGGAGGAGTCACCTCCTCATCTGCCAGATAAACCCCACTCCTTCCCCAGGGATCTCACTGCACCCCCCAGCCCGGGGGCACCCCAGGAATAGAGGCTGTCATAGCTCAGCCCCCTCAAAATATGCAGCTCCAAGTGGGGTGAGACAGATGGGGAGAGGGAATAAGCAGCTTCTAGCACTAAGCCAGGGAAGGCAAGAATGAGCCTGTGTGTTGTGCATGCCAGGGGCACTGGGTGCCATGCCATGGCCCAGCCTTCCCGCCCAGTGCTGGCCTAAGCAACACATACTGCTGGCTCTACACAAATAACATTCCTCATTCTTAATCCAGAATAAATGATTTGTATAAGGACTTGCACTGAAAGCCCTGAGGCTTTACTAACAAAGCTGGGCTTGCACACAAACTGCCAGGTTTTGAGAACTGGTTTAATCAGCTGAAGAAGCTGTGAGCATGCTGGGGGAGCACATTCAGACTTCACAAGACAGTTTAAGTGACTCTTTAAGCAGCTCTTCTTTCCCACACTCCCCTCGAATTCAACTGACACCAACATGGAACAACTCAAACTGGGAAACGTTTTGCCACAGTATGAACTGGGATCACACAATCACTACCATGGTCCTCGAATGGGTCCATCCATTGAGGGATTTATGTTCTCAGCAAAGGGCAGATTCTGTGCCGAAGCCTGTTTCCAGCCAGTGCCCCAGCGAGCAGCAAGCCAACAACTTTCAAGATGAATTAAGGCCACGGCTTCCATGAAGTCACACTGGTGGAAGGCAGCTTTGTTAAACAGAAATGAAAGCTAAACCTATGCTACGTTCACCACATTATTCTTTGCCTTTTCTAATAGCCATTTTCCCTCCTCCATCACTCTCAGGCTTTGCATGCTCAGCTGTGACTCTTTGAACATCCCTTTCACTGCCTTCTGCTTCTATTTGCCCTTTTCATCTCCACTTTTCAGCTTGTATTTTCTGCTGCATCCCCATCCCCTATGCCTGATTTCCACTTTTATTAGGGTGCAAGGCAGAACAGCTCAAAGGATGAACAGTGCATCTTAGCTGAAAAGGCTTTGAAACTGAATTGTGTTGTTTACCGATAGATTCCCCCACTCTCCTCCTGAAATAAGTATTTTACCTCCACGGAAGCACTTGCTGTTTATTTTCAGTTGGAAGCAATTATAAAAAGCATAAAACCAGGATCAGGAGCACTGGAGTATGATCACTTTCAAATAAACAGCAAACAAACAACAAAACCCCAGACAACCACACCTACCAAAAGCCCACAGTTTCTAGGAGAGGTTATTTTAGAGTCCAATTGTAAAGCTTCTGCTGCTGCAAGGACAGGTTAAAGCTTCAACCAGCTCCTAAATGTGAGCCAACACACTGGTTTGTGTTTGAGACAAACATGCTGTCCTTCAACCCAGACCAGGAATGTGTATGACAAAGCTGCTTTCCCATCCAAAAGCAACTCCAAAGAATTACTTCAATTTATGTGTGTTCTTTCAAATTTAAATACTGTAACTCTTCAAGCAACTTCGAACAAGTGACAAAGCACAACTACGTGGCTCCTGCCCCTGTCACCACTTCCCAGCCAAAAGCTGGACCTCTCTTACAGAACCAGCATCTCCCAAAGATGATCCTTGGCTGGGTAACACTGTCCATAAATTAAGAGGCAGGACAAGAGATAAAGCAAAATATCATGAGCTGCAGAGATAAGATTTTAATGCTTTGGTCTCCTCCATGCAGCCGCCTCCATCAGCCAGGATGCCCAAAACTACCCAGGCAGAACAGATTAAACCAGCGGAACGGAAAAGGCCAGGACGAGCCTGTGAGGTCTGCATCTCAGAAAAGTCAGAACCATGAGGCTCGAGCAGAAATAAAAAGACATTTCCAGGAGAAGAGCAGCACCTTAGGGCCCACAAGCCCTAGGAACCCAGAAACCACGAGAGCTGGGCAACCTTCTACTTTAATCAGAAGTGAGGTCTCTTGGTGGCCCCCTCTGAAAGCATGTGCTGGCCCAAAACACATGGATCTACGTTCAAGTGCCCAGGATGGTTTGGATCCCCTCCTCCTTACGCACATGCAAACCTCCTCAGGGTTAAATTTGGAAGCAGGGTAGGTTTGTATCACCCTCTGCCTTCCAGAAAGTTTCAATGCAGAAGCAACATCAGCATTATTGTTAAAACACATCTCCTAAGCTAGTTCTTAGTTTCCAAAACTAAAACTTTCATCAACGCAAACTCAAAGCAGTAAGATGCTGTCCTGGTTTAAGTCCAGTCAACCACAAAGTTTTCTCTCTCACTCACTCACTCCCCTCTCTTTCCTCCCCCAGTCCCGGGGGGATCGGGAGGAGAAACAAAAGAATGCAACTCCCATAGGTTGATATAAGAACAGTTTAGTAACTAAGGTATAACACAAATCACTACTGCTACCACCAGTAATAATACAAGAGAAATACAAGGAAAGAGAATACAACTGCTCACCAAGCCCGACCCAGCCAGTGCATCCCCCAGCAGCGAACCCCCCAATGCACCACCACACCCTTCCGGGTCTCTGCTCTCCGTTTTCACATCCTGGACATGATGTGCTGTGGTATGGAATAACGTCTTTGGTCAGTTTGGGTCAGGTGTCCTGTCTCTGCTTCCTCCCGGCTTCCCCTCCTCCCTGGCCGAGCATGAGACTCAGAAAGTCCTTGGTCAGACCAGAACACTACCAAGCAGTAACTGAAAACACTGGTGTTATCAGCGCTGTTCCCAGGCCCAAAATCAAAAACACAGTGCTGCACCAGCTACCAAGAAGGAGAAAAAATGACTGCTGCTGCTGAACCCATGACAGATGCAAAGAGAACCAAGGCCACCGAATGAAGAATTCAGTATCTGAAGGGGGCATACAAAGATGCCAGAGGGACTACTTCATCAGCGACTGTAGTGATAGGACAAGGGGTAGTGGGTTTAAACCTAAACAGGGGAGATTGAGATGAGGTCTTAGGAAGAAGTTCTTCCCTGGGAGGGTGGTGAGGTGCTGGCACAGGTTGCTCAGAGAAGATGTGGCTGCCCCATCCCTGGCAGTGTTCAAGGCCATGTTTGACAGGGCTTGGAGCAACCTGGTCTAGTGGAAGGTGTCCATGCCCATGGCAGGGGGTTGGAACTAGATGATCTTAAGGTCCTTTCCAACCCAAACCATTCCATGATTTTAAGTCTCTTCACAGCAGCGACACCTCATACAGAACTGGATCAGCTCTCCTGCTCACCCTCCACCAGGAAGAAGGATGGGTACATCCAGAGCTTTGGGGACAGTGTGAGGAGTAGCTCACATGGGCTCACCAGATCCTGAAGCTCCAGTTTAGATGTTTCTCATGAGAAGGATTAGGAATTATGGGCTGCAAACGAAAGAAACATTTGCTGGGTAGCAAGCAGCCATCAGGCTCACCCATGGCACAGGAAGACAAATCTTCTGCAGGCTTTCAATGGAGCACAAAGCAAGCTCCCACCAGTGAGCCAGCGCTGATCGCAGACTGACATCAAAGCAGAAAACATCCACAGTGGGGTTTTGCATAAATTATTCTTCCTGGCACATGTGAGACACTAGCCGAATCCTTGATCAGATGGGAAAGGCAGCTAGTCTAGGTGTGTGGCAGGGAGCAGTGGTGGCAGCTCTGGCCAGGGACGGAGCTCAGTCCCCAGGGCCATGCTACACCATGACCCTGCCTTACTGAGCAGGTTTGCAACACCCTGTGGAGCCCTGGTAATTTCATTTCTTTAAAAAGGATGTAAAACATTTAGTGTCCACTCTTGGTCATGGAGGTGAGCACACCACTCAATTTGCAAGGCAGCTTTGTAAGGCTGCTTTGTTTTCTTTCAGTGTCTTACCAAGAGAGCAGCCCTGCCATTGTTAGGTATCTCACCATTTTCAGTAGCTTCAACACTGAAAAAGGCAAGACTAAAAAAAGAAATCACAACATTGGAAACAGCTGTCTTCATAAAAACTGTTTTTAAACAGGCCACCAGATTGGTGAGGCAGGATTTCCCCTTAGTGAAGCCATGCTGGCTGTCACCAACCACCTTGTTGTTTTTCATTTGCCTCAGCAAGCCTTCAAGGAGAATCCGCTCCAAGATTTTGCCAGGCACAGAGGTGAGACTGACTGGTCTGTAATTCCCTGGGTCATCCATTTTCCCCTTCTTGAAAATGGGGGTTATATTTTCCTTTTTCCAGTCCTTGGGAACTTCACCTGACTGCCATGATTTTTCAAATATGATAGACAGAGGCTTAGCAACTTCATTAGCCAGCTCCTTCAGGACCCGCAGATGGATTTCATCAGGTCCCATGGACTTGTATACGTTCAGGTTATTAAGATGGTCTTGAACCAGGTCCTCTCCTACAGTGGGCCTAAGGTCTTCATTCTCACAGTCCCTGCATCTGCCTTCCAAGACTTGGACAGTGTGGTCAGAGCATTTGCCAGTGAAGACTGAGGCAAAGAAGCCATTAAGAACCTCAGCCTTCTCCAAATCCAGGGTAGCCAGTTCTCCTGATAGCTTCTGGAGAGAGCCCACATTGTCCCTAGTTTGTCTTTTATTTACAATGTACCTATAGAATCCCTTCCTGTTACCTTTCACATCCCTAGCCAAGTTTAATTCTAAGTGGGCCTTAGCTTTCCTAACGTGGTCCCTAGCTTCCTGGACAACATCCCTGTAATCTTCCCAGACCACCTGTCCTTGCTTCCACTTTTTATAAGCTTCTTTTTTCCCCTCGAAGTTTCCTCAGCAGGTCCTTATCCATCCAAGGAGCTCTCCTGGCCCTCCTGCTGCACTTCCTTCTAGTTGGGATGCAAGACTCCTGAGCTTGCAGCAGATGATCCCTGAATATCAACCAACAGTCTTGGGCCCCCCCTCCCCTCTAGGGCTATATCCCATGGAACCTGACTAAGCAGGTTCCTGAAGAGGCCACAGTCTGCTCTCTTGAAGTCCAGGGCAGTGAGCTTGCTGCACGCTCTTCTCACTGTCCTGAGGATCTGGAACTCGACCATCTCATGATCGCTGCAACCAAGGCTGCCCTGGAGCATCACATTTCCAACCAGCCCTTCCCTGTTGGTGAGCACGAGGTCAAGCATGGCACCTCTCCTTGTCAGCTCCTCTATTACTTGCAGAAGGAATTTGCCTTCCACGCAATTGAGGAACCTCCTGGATTGCTTGTGCTGTGCCGTGCCATCCCTCCAACAGATATCAGGGTGGTTGAAATCCCCCATGAGAACAAGGGCCTGCGAGCATGAGTCTGTTCCTATCTGTCTATAGAGTGCTTCATCCACAGAGTTCTCTTGATCAGGCGGTCTATAACAGGTCCTGATGTGGCTGTTGAAGCACCTTTGCAAAGGCAGCAGGAGGTACATTCCATGTGTGAACTGCCCCCTTTCATTATGTCCCACTTGAATGCCTGTCACACTGGAAATTTTTGTGTACACTATTCCCATACTAGAAAAAATAGTGAGTTCCTGTGGGCAGCCTTGAGTAATCATTAGGGCTAGTGACTTTCAGTTTTGTCCCTAGAGGCTCAGCAGAACTTTCTCGGCTTAATCTTTAATGAAAAAGGGCATACTGGAGACTATTTTGTAACCAGACCAACCAGTTCACTTGTTCCATCTCCCTGGGTGGAATTGCTAAGGAGCTTGTTGGTCTAGTTGCTTTTAAGTATGCTATTTAAGGTGTAAATGCAGTTAACCTTTTACACATGAAATCTTGCTTTTTAGCCAATAGATAGTCTTAACACACCTTGCAAGGAGGGCAGCTTCAAAACCCTTCAGAGAATTGTTTACAAACCAACTATTTTTTTGGATAGAGTTAATTTTTCTGATGGCTTGTTTCTGAACTTTGGGATTAATGCCAGGAGAAATCCCCACTGTACATTTTCTTATGGGTAAGGTAGTGTTATATGCTTGCAGTTTAGCAGTAAATGCTTTTATTCTGAGAGGCAGCTTCTCTGTCTTAAAAGGGAGAGTTGAAGGACTCTAAAACCTAAAAGGGCAGTGGTTTCCAGGACTGTTCACTCCCCTTGGTCCACAGGCAGCTGTGGGTGGTAAATTAAGGCTGCTGGGAGAAGGGATGGGAAAATATTGGAACAGGCAGAGTCAGATCAGATTTTGGTTTCTGCAGTTGAGCTCTAAAACTTGTCTTCAGTGGAGACCCTTCTGTTTGCTTCCAAAGCACATTAATCCCAGGAACAAGTAATGGTCATGGAGTTGTGTCTGTGCCGACTGAATGGCAGTGCTTTGGTGTAGGCAGCTGCATCCCGGCTACATGGGAGCAGAGAGCGGGGTTCTCTGTCCTGGACCTGTGCACATAACTCCTACGCTCCCACACTCCACCCCATTTGCAGGAACAAATGTTGTTAAAAAAACTCAAACACTTCATATAAAGCTTAGTTTCAGAGTTGCAGTTTAAAAGCCACCAAATTAGCATACGGCTTTTTGCTTCTATTTATTTGTCAAAGCTGTGCTGTTTTCTAACCTTGATGGGGTGTCTCCTGGGTTCAGTAGTAGCAGTCATTTTTCTCAGTCTTAGTAGCTGGTGCAGTGCTGTGTTTTTGACTTTCAGCCTGGGAACAACACTGATAACACTGATGGTTTTAGTTGTTGCTAAGTCATGTTTACTCTGACCAAGGACTTTCTGAGTCTCATGCTCAGGGAGGAGGGGAAGCCGGGAGGAAGCAGAGACAGAACACCTGACCTAAATGAACCAAAGGGGTATTCCATACCACAGCATGTCATGCCCAGTATATAAACTGGGGGCAATTACCTGGAAGGGCTAGATCTCTGTTCAGGTCGTGCTGTGTATCAGTCGGCGGGTGGTGAGCGGTTGTATTCTCTTCCCTTGTTATTTCCCTTATTATTATTATTGGTGGTGGTGGTAGCAGTAGTGGTTTTGTGTTATACCTTAGTTACTGGACTGTTCTTATTTCAACTTGTGTGGGTTACATTCTTTTGATTCTCCTCCCCATCCCTTTGGGAATGGGGGGAGGAAGGAGGGGGAGAGTGAGCAAGCGGCTGCGTGGTTCTGGGTAGCTGGCTGGGCTTAAACCATGACAGGGTGCATCTTGGAACACTGAATGCTGTTTTTTTGTTTACAGAGGCCATACCTGGTGAACATCATGTTTGCTCTGCTGTGGCTCTGTATTGCCTTAGTTTTCATTAGCTGGGTCCAAACGTATAAGCAATTAAAGAAACTTCCCCAAAACCACTTGGTTTCTCATTGGAAGTATGTGACTGCTGGAGGGCCAAGGTACTGACATTCCAAAGGAATCAGCTTTTAGAAAGGACTTTTCTAAGGAGTTGTCCGTGAATGCTGGATCATTATATTTGAGGAAACTGTAGAAATCCAAAATGGTCACTGGATCTTGCAGAGGTATTGTAGAAAAGCTCCTTGGCAGGGAGGTACAGTTATGGTGCTTAGAAAAACTGCCTGGGTAATGTTATTATGCACTGTAGAAAAACTACTTGTGGAGCTGTCATGGGTTCAGCAGCAGCAGTCATTTTTTCTCCTTCTTGGTAGCTGGTGCAGCACTGTGTTTTTGATTTTGGGCCTGGGAACAGCGCTGATAACACCAGTGTTTTCAGTTACTGCTTGGTAGTGTTCTGGTCTGACCAAGGACTTTCTGAGTCTCATGCTCGGCCAGGGAGGAGGGGAAGCCGGGAGGAAGCAGAGACAGGACACCTGACCCAAACTGACCAAAGACGTTATTCCATACCACAGCACATCATGTCCAGGATGTGAAAACGGAGAGCAGAGACCCGGAAGGGTGTGGTGGTGCATTGGGGGGTTCGCTGCTGGGGGATGCACTGGCTGGGTCGGGCTTGGTGAGCAGTTGTATTCTCTTTCCTTGTATTTCTCTTGTATTATTACTGGTGGTAGCAGTAGTGATTTGTGTTATACCTTAGTTACTAAACTGTTCTTATATCAACCTGTGGGAGTTGCATTCTTTCGATTCTCCTCCCCATTCCCCTGGGACTGGGGGAAGAAAGAGAGGGAAGTAAGTGAGAGAAAACTTCGTGGTTGCCTGGACTTAAACCACAACAGGAGCATAGTCATGTATCTACAGCTTTAGATTGCTGAAACACAGTGGAGCTGTTCTGTGCTTGATGAACCTTCCCACAACTTAATGTGGATAGGATTTGAGTCAACTTTGCAGTTCCATGGGAGCTGGTGCATGTGGTTGGTAGCGTCTTGAAGCACCTTTCTGGCTCTACTAATCCTTGAGCTACAGCAAGGCAGTTACTGGCTTAACCCCTGCACTCGGGGCTTATCTCAGCTGTTTGCAGAATGCTGCTGAGGCAGCAACTGCCTGTGCTTGTCTGAGCCTCTCCTCACTGGAAGACATGATCCCAGCCGGCTCCTTTGAGGGGGAGCTGGAAGAGGCTCCAAGAAAGGCACACATGGGCCACCCAGTGCCTACGGCAGAGCACGTCAGCTGAGCTGGGTACTGCTCGAGCCACTCCTTGGGACACAGGGGAGCTAGGGTCTGTCCTTAATGTGGCTGCAATGCCCTTTAACTTCCTGGCTTTGCTGCTCCTTAGCTGGCTGTGGGAGAGAGGTGTTTTCTGGGGAGTTAATGTTTGTGCTGAAGCCTATCTTGCCTTCGCTTGCAGAGTAGGACTGACCCGGCCTGTATGAGGGGAGGTGGTCAGAGCTTACCTTCCTGCTCCCTCCATGAAACCAGACTGGAGGAATTTCTTTTTAAAGGCTCAACATCTTTTTAGTGATTTTTTTTTTTTCCATTCATCAGGAGGAGCTGTCTCAGTCCTATATACTGTAGCTTAATGTTATGTAGCACAAACTTGCAAGTTTTGGGTAGTTGCAACAGAAGAATGAAGTTTTATTTAGGGAAGTGGCGATTTTGCTACTATATCCCAGTGGTTTGTGAAGCTTGTTCTTTGGTTTCGCTTTATTATGGGACGTGATCCGTATTTCTTGTCATGTGTCTTTGCAAATGTTGCAGACCCAGTAGTTAAAACTTGAGTAAAATTTTAGGACTTTTCATGACTTGGGAGATCTCGCCATTTCTACCTTCTCGTAGGTAAAGGAAAAAACAGAACTCAGTGGCTTCCCTGCTGGGAAAGAGGAGGAAGAGAAGTATTTACATTTCCTTGGTTGTGCTCTGAGTTAATTCCCAGCCTTACGGTGTGCTTGGTGCCGTGTCACTTTAATATCACAATCTTTCATTAGTGGCAACTGCAGCATCAGCAAAGCAGATGATTGCATTTGTTGCTGGCAGCCCCTAGAAGCACAGCACAGGAGCAGTGGGTTGGGAATCTCCATTCATGTCCCATGTCCCTGTCTGGGTGGTGGCAGGAGGTGAGTGACGGGACATGAGCCCAGGACAAGTGGGGTTGAGTTGCCAGTGGAGCAAAAGTAGAAACTATAGGGGGTGCTGGTAGGGTGCAAGGGAAAGAGCTGCTGCAGCAAATTTGCAAGCAGTGAGCCAACATCTTGGTCCTCCTTTCAGCCCACTGAGTGATACTGGTGTTGGAAGCCCAAACCACAGAGGATAATAATGTCACTAGCAAAGCATTACTTTCTTATTATATGTGTTTAGTTTAAGGCCTCTTGTGTTGTTAATTGGGAGAGGGGAGAGACCCCTGCCCAGTTTCTGCAGGGTGAGCTTCGGTTTCTGTCAGGGGTTGCCCATGGTGGGCTTTCTGCTGACCTCTCAAGGTTCAGCTCCTGAAGTTGAGTTGGAGGGTGATGTGTCTGAAACAGTTTCGCCCCCTCAGGAGACGGGGAACTGGAGTGAGGAGGGTTTCTAAAAGTGCTCTGTGACAATAGCCGTGCCATCAAATCCCTAGGTTGTTGCTGAGAATGGGGATCTGCAGTTGCCAGCCTGGTGCTACCCCTGTGCTGCAGGCTGCCATCCAGCAACTGCCAACCCAACACCCAACGAAGTCCTGCTGTGCACCGGGCTGGCTGTAAGGGGCTGTGGGGTCATTTTAGTGACTCCATGCTGCTTCTCAGGAAGCCTCAGATGACAACCTTCTGCTATGGCTCCAGTGGCTGCTTGGCACAGAGGGCCATTGTGCTCTGTGCAGTGAGCCTCCCCCCCTCACCGTGTTTGCTGGGCTGGGGTCTCCATGAGGACCTGATAAAATCCTGTGTTCAGTTCTGATCCCCTCACTACAGGACAGACATTGAGTTGCTGGAGCAGGTCCAAAGAAGGGCAGCGAAGCTGGTAAAGCTGCCGATGACACCAAGCTGCATGGTTCAGTTGATATGCTAGAGGGAAGGAATGCCATCCAGAGGGACCTTGACATGCTTGTGAGGTGGGCTGATGCCAACCTGATGAAGTTTAATCATGCCAAGTGCAAGGTCCTACAACTGGGTCAGAGCAATCCCAGGCACACGTACAGGTTGGGCAGGGAAGAGATTCAGAGCAGCCCTGCTGAGAAGGACTTGGGGGTGTTGGTAGATGAGAATAAGAACATGAGCCAGCTTCAGTGTGTGCTTGCAGCCCAGAAACCAACCGTATCCTGGGTTGCATCAAAAGGAGCATGACCAGCAAGTTGAAGGAGGTGATCCTGCCCCTCTACTCTGCTCTTGTGAGACCTCACTTGGAGTATTGTGTGCAGTTCTGGTGTCCTCAACATAAAAAGAACATGGAACTGTTGGAACAAGTCCAATGGAGGGTCACGAGGATGATCAGGGGACTGGAGCACCTCCTGTGTGAAGGCAGGCTGAGAAACTTGGGGCTGTTCAGCCTGGAGAAGAGAAGCCTGTGTGGAGACCTCATAGCAGTCTTCCAGTATCTGAAGGGGGCCTATAGGGATTCTGGGGAGGGACTCTTCATGAGGGACTGTAGTGATAGGACAAGGGGTAACGGGTTCAAACTTAAACAGGGGAAGTTTAGATTGGATATGAGGAAGACATTTTTTACTGTGAGGGTGGTGAGGCACTGGAATGGGTTGCCAGGGAAGTCCTGAATGCTCCATCCCTGGCAGTGCTCAAGCCTAGGTTGGACAGTCTTGGGTGACATGGTTTAATGGGAGGTGTCCCTGCCTATAGCAGGGGTGTTGGAACTAGATAATCTTAAGGTCCTTTCCAACCCTAACTATTCTATGATTCTATGTGGGCAAAAACATTGGTGTGTTATCAGCGTTTGAACTCTCGGAGTTGATGACTCACTTCATTCCCTGTTGGTGGTGCTGCCCCACTCCAGGTCATTGATGTCAATGAGTGGGCATATGATGATGGCGCAACTCCATGTAAGTTTCCGCCACATGGGTCACGTACATTCAGATTCACCTGGATCTACGGGTGTATTCCCAGCATCCAGCCTACAATAGACCATCTCTAGAACAGCTGATTCCCTCAGGGACTGAATGCCTCTCTCTATCGTCATCCACTTGGCTGAGCAACACATAACATCGTCCTTGTAGCGATATCTTTCCTTTACAGCTCGCAAGAGCTGCCTCCAACAGTTGAGGGCTCATTTCTCTTTTGCAGTGGCTTTGTCAATTCCCCCTTCCCTAGGAAGTGATCCCAGCTGCTTGGTTTCCCTACCTTCTAGTTCATGACCGTCGGCCCCATTGTCCCAGCTTCGGAGCAACCAGATGACAATGTGGTTACCTTAAGTAAGGTACGACATTACATATTCTATTCTATGATATGCTAAAACTCCGAGACCAAGCGCAACAACAAGAGCAAATAAATCAACATTGTGATGAGTGATTATTAATCCAAAACAATGAATGCTTATCACAAATATAATTAGAAACACTCTGGTCAGATCTGTCATTATCTCAACCCTTCAAGCCCCACACTGGGCGCCAAAAAGGACTGCCATGGTCTAAACCCAGCCAGTAACTCAGAACCACACAGCCACTTGCTCAAGTCCCTCCACTTCTTCCCCCCCAGAGAGATGGGAAGAGAATCAAAAGAATGTAACTCCCACGGGTTGAAATAAGAACAGTCCAATAACTAAGGTATAACACAAAACCACTACTGCTACCACCAGTAATAATAATGATAAGGGAAATAACAAGGGGAGAGAACACAGTTGCTCACCACTTGCCAACTGATACCCAGCCCAACCTGAGCAGCAATCTGGGCCTTCCGGGTAACTCCCCCAGTTTCTATACTGGGCATGATGCTGTGGTATGGAATACCACTTTGGCTACTTTGGGTCAGGTTTCCTGTCTCTGCTTCCTCCCATCTTCCCGTACCCCTCCTCACCAGCAAAGCATGAGACTGAAAAGTCCTTGATCAGAGTAAGCATTACTTAGCAAAAACTAAGAACATGAGTCTGAGAACAACACTGATAACAGACCGAATTCAAAAACACAGCACTGCACCAGCTACTAAGGAGAGAAATAACTGTTACAGCTGAACCCAGGACAAAAAAAAAACAACTTTTTTTAAAAAAACAAAGGACATCAGTTTGCTCATTCTTTAGCAGCTAGGAAGTAGAAATAGGGAGAGGAGGGGAATGCAGCAGGGAGCAGAGTCTCACAGACAGCATCAGAAATGGGGACTACCCTGCTGTAAAGATGAGACCAGTGCTCCCATACCTGCTGTGCAAACATAATGGGCTCTACAGCCAACAGCCCTTTCATTTATCCATTATTTCTGGAGCATCTTGAAGTCTCACTTGCCAAACACCAGTACTTCCACAGAGGCTTTCAAGTTGTTCTGGGCGATGAACAGAAGCAACACCTGCATCCATGGCTATGGACACATTCAGGAGACCAATAAGTTCTGGCCTTGCTCTCTTCAAATAGCAAACAAACAAACCAAAGAAAGGATCAGCTAAGTCCAATACACATAATCATAGAATAGTTAGGGTTGGAAAGGACCTTAAGATCATCTAGTTCCAACCCCTCTATCATGGGCATGGATGCCTCACACTAGACATTATCGCCCAAGACTTTGTCCAACCTGGCCTTGAACACTGCCAGGGAACACACCAATGCTTCTGTTCAATAAAGTCTCAGAGGGAAGCCTGGTCAGGTTTGCAACTAGAGCTCCAAAAAAGATTAATATTCTACTCCCTCCCTACCACATGACCCATGGAGCAACTTTGAAAACAAATGCTGGTCTAACAAGAGCGGCCTCTTCTTCAGAGAGGCTTGATGATAATGGCAAAAATATTTTAAGTTTGCTTGCTGAATCAACTGAACATTGTATGTTTCCCATAAGAACATTTACTGCATCACCCAAAACCACAACTGGTACCCAAATGATTTCACACTGGATTGGGCCCATTCCAAGAACAGGGATACATGCCATCCACATTCCAGTACTGACACAGCTGGACACTTATTCAGACCACACCACACATTAGAAAGCTGGGGGGAAGCATTTACAAAAGTGCTTGCTCCCTATTTTCAGATGGAAATGGGACATGGTTGAAAATGTTAATGCTTTAGTAAGTCATCCTAAATTGTCAACACTGAACACAGTGCTATGTAGGATGGCTACAAGTGCTCCAAGATACCTCCTTGCCTGCCCGCAATGCACTGGGGTCCGCGCTGGTGCCTTGCACAAGAGGATGACTCTTGCACACATACATCCACCTCTGAGAGCTTTTCATACCTGTTTGCTACATCCTCTCCTACAGGACTGTTCTGAGATGGGCAGAAGGAAGAACTCTTGCTTTGTAACTCCCACAAGGTCTCCTGGTTTTGAACGCATCACGGTACCAAGTGGAACAGCAACATGCTGCCTAGACTGAAACCAGGAGTGCTTAAGACAATTATTTTGTGCATAAATAGTTGACATTTGGGAAAATTTAAACATCAAAATTTACTCCTCTGAAAGCTGAAAATAATACAACATATGACATATATTTGGCAATTATGAATCAATCTCCAGTTAGAAGGAACTCTCTTCAAAACCTGCCATAATTTTAAAAGATGCAACTGGACTCAAAAAAAAAAATAAATCTGAGTACACCCAGGGCTTTGACATTTGATGTGCATTAATACATCCTATGCTGATATCTAAAGCCTATCCTCCTTTTCAAACCATGCTAAGCTTAAGTACATTTAAAAAAAAAAAATAATTTTTAAATAGTGTATTTAATATATATCAGTAATGACAGTTTTACTTTTTGTAAAAAAAAAAAAACAATGGTGCTTAATTAATAAACTAATTCAGCATGAAATATTAAGGTTCTCTGATCAGATTAGAAGCTAGAGACCCTAAAGCAACATCGCCTATATTTTGCCCAGTTTTCCACAGATTTTAACTCTCACATTCATTTATTTTTCTAATTCTGGTTTAGGATACATACCATAGTAAATATAAAATAAAAGCAACCAAAACAGAGGAGGTGATTATGCCAGTGAAGTTAAACATTTGCTTTTGAAAGGAACATCTGTAAATACAATCACTGGTTTATAATTAGAATTTATTTTACTATGCTGTTGTATCACTTTCTTAATATGCATCTGTTAAGGAAGAAACATTCTGTTTCTAATTACCAAAGTCTTTTAAAAATATATATTATTTTTCAAGTTAAATATTTATTTGAACATAAATATTTCTAGAGGTGTCTCAAGTAGAAAATTGTTTAACATGTGTTTTACAGCCTTTCCAAACTCTTTTTATGGTCCTGGAGGCTGTCCACATTTGTGGAAAAGTAATGTTTCAGCTTCAATTTGTGTATTATTTCAGTGCGATGTTTTAAAGCTCTTTAGGAGAAGGGAATACATCCATATTTCAAGTCATTTTTTCAATTAATATCTCAAAGAAATCAGTATTATTCTAACAGGAGCTTTTCTAACAGCCATGGAAGTCAACTTCCTTCATGCAAACCTCCTGGCTGAGATCAGTTTCCACTGACCCATTTCTTTTTGCACCTTTACATGACCTTAGTTTAAGTTTCTAGTCCTGGTACTGCAGCCCCATGGCACAGGACAACTCCTTTCCCCAGCAATAACACTCCAAAGTGACAACGGACAGGGCAGGTATCAGCGGACAATGGCATCCAAGGCTGTGCCCTGTTTAACACCCCAACTTCTTGACTGCATACAACCACTTCAGATATTTTAAAAAATAGCAAGAAATCACAACACACAGCATGATCTCAACTAACTTGTCACTCCCTGCCCTATAAAAGAGGGAATGGGAGAAAAATGGAAGAAAAGTCAGAAAAATTCAAGGAACAAAAATGGACAAAGAAACAGATGAGGAGAGTCCCTGAGACACAAACTTTGCTGCTGCATGCACTGAAAGGCTTACTGTCACCAGAGCTCAGACTGTGAGGTTACGCTCAGAAGTAGTGAAATACTAATTAAAAACAATAAAACACAGACTAGGAAGAAAATCTGGAGAGACTGAAGGCTGCTTCTGGAAAGGCAATGGGGTTCTCCTGCCATCCCTGGCAAGGTATGCAGGCACAGAGGCACAAGAGCACTCACCACCATACCTGGAAATACAAGTCCTTTTGAAAAGGTTTTCTTACCTTTAGATTCACGTAAAGTACTGCAATAACTATATTAATTAAATAAGTAGATATACGTTCAGTTACTGCTGGGAAGGAAACGTGCTGCAAGAAACTGATACCTCTGGATGCTGGCTCCTTTTGGACCAATCTCACATACTGGTTTAGAGGAAAAACCTCACAGCCTTAGAAGATACCCAAACTTGGACTCTTAACTCTGAAAATTACTTGCAAATGCATATTTTTATAATCAGAGAAATGGCCTCATGTTTCCAGCTCTGGCTAGCTGGTCCTTTCAGATAAACTCCAACTCAAACTGATCATTAGAGTAAAATTCTCCATCTTCCCCCTCCGTCTCCCTCTTCGGCCATCCCCTTCCATGTCCAACCAACCCTCACACATGCCACCTCCCAGGCTTCTGAACACTACCAGAGCTTGTTCATAATCCCAAAAATGAAATACAAATGGGACTTTCACCACAACCTGAGGTTCTGCTGCTACTGCAGCCCTGCTCACAGGAAACATCAATGTAAAAATAAATACATACATATATATAATTTTTTTAATGCCAAATCGGATACAAAATTAAGTTGACAAAACCATGAAGAACAGAAAGCAACCATCTAAAAATATAGAAACCCCTGGAAAAGAGTTAGTGTCAATACAGTACTTTGAAAAAATTCCAAAGCTTTCTGTGGGAAAGAGGAAACGCCATTATCAGCCCAAGGAAGAGACGAGAAACTCATCCCCAGCCTGGGAGGAGGACAGTATCTGAACACGACCTCAGCAAGCACTCCTGGTTAGGAACTGATAGAGACTTGGCCTTTGGAAGAAGAAAATCCGTTAAGCAGGAAGAGGGGAGAGCTGGGGAGTGTCCTGGTATCTGCATTCAAAACCTCACTGTCCTTAACCCAACCTATCAGTCATTCAATGAACAGGCACCCAAGTGCCACCACCCATCCTGCCAGCACCAACCACAGTACCCAGGAAGGGGCTAGGTTTTCTCTTTTAGCAACCCAGAAGAATACTTGGAAAGGAAATCCAAAATATAAGGCAGGGCACACATCCTGGTTTTCTGAAGCTATACAGTTTCTCAAATGTTATAAAAATGATTTGCCAGCGAGTGAGCCAAATGTATTGGAAAGATACAAGCAGCGCCTGGGGTGGAAAGGTGTTTTTATCACACGCAATCCAATTAAGACTTTGATGGTTTCCAAACACACCACTCACTCCTCATAACCCAACAGAAGGAAATAGAGTTTAGCAACTTAGGGTTTCATTTGTTAATTTGCAAGAACAAGGAGAAATCTTCCTCTGCTCTCCAGCATCATGCTGGGAAGGCTCCTGCCACCACATGGGTGTTGCTGCTAACAGCTCAACCGGGAGTGACCCAAAGTTCTCCCTCCCAGTGCAGGGCCAGTATGGGTGAGAGAGTGATTTGAAATCAGACTCCACTGTCTATTGTCTTAAAGATTGATGTGAGAAGCTGAGGTCCACAATCTCAAAGATGGGTGTGAGGAGCTAAAATGGGACTCCACCTTCCGTTACCTGAGAGATGGGTGGAAGGAACAGATAAGACTCCACTGTCCATTATCTCAAAGGACTGGTGTGAGAAATTGCTGTCCATTATCTCAAGGATTGCTACAGACACAGGTGATCCACCAGGAAAGTGCAGTACCTGACAGTAAAAACAGAGGCACTCTCCCCAACACTCTCCCCAACACATAATAAAAGAGGGAAAAAAAGGTAATCGTCATTGTGGTCACCCACCTCTGATGACAACTACGGATCCTGGGGGACACCCACCACCAAAGAAGACAACTATGGACCCTCGGGACACTGCTGGATCCACGGTGCTGACTATCTTTATGCACTCTGAATTCTTGCTTAATTTCTATCCTTTTTTCTGATCTGTCTTATCATTATCTTTTTTATTATATTTTATATATCTTTTTGTAATAAACCAACTGATTCATTATTGTACTTGACCTCACTCACATCTTAATTTCACTCTGGGGATCATGAATGAAATATTTCTGACACTGGGTTTTATCTTTATCTGGTTGGTCCCTGACAGCGTGCTACTGTGGCAGCACAGGGAGGGAGCGAAACACACTCCACGATGCCACGGAGACAGCAGAGAAGGGCTTGATTATAAACCTGACATCACATCTGCTGTTAAAATGAACCCAGTAAAAACCCATGATACACTAAACCAAGTTATAACCAGTCTTAAGGGGTGAGCCCAGTTTAAACCAGTCTAGAAAAGTTACCCCATGGTTCAAGTCTGAAAGAAGCCGCACATGTGCTACAGAACTACAGCAGATGAAAAGTTTAAGGAGGAAGGTAGCCTATTTTCCTCCTTCCCCTCAAGACAACTAAAAATGCTGCTGTCTGCACAGTTTTAGCATTGATGATAACTAGGTCAGAAGCCACCCTTGGACAGTTTTGCTCAGCAGCAGCTTTAGGAACCATAAATTATCTTTAGACTAAGTTTACACACTCCTCCTGCTACAGCATGTGACTGCCAGCTCCCTTTCTCAAGGCTTCTCTTCAGAGACCACAGACATTCCCCAAAGCCCAGACAGATCCTCACCTAGGCACGGAAGGGCTAAGGCAGACAGTTGTGGGATTACTTTTCCTGACAAGAAGCAGACTACGTCTGAGTTCAAGGCTGAGGTTTAGTACTGTGGACAAACTCACAGGCAGGGCAGCACAAGCCTCTGAAGCTGCATGGCCAACAGCTTCACCTCCATCACAATGGAACAAAACCAAGCACAGATCAAGCAATGCTGAGTCTCTTTGTAGGCTAAGCCTGGAAAGTTTAAAAGAAAGTTCATTAAAAAAAAAAAAACATATAAAATTTAATGTAAGGTAAGGCAAAAATCTTCACAACAGGGATTAGCTGAGAAACTCTGCTGGGAGCCCAAAGTGAGCGCCAAATTGTGACAAGTGATTAATACTTTCAGAGGCCTTACCACTACAAAAAAGCGAAGAAAGAATGTCTATAATTCTTCCTCTTCTGGAGAGTTAGCTGTAGTGACCTGTCACATGCACATGGAGAAAGAGGCAACTGCACCAAACAGCAGGGAGACTTCTGCCCAGGTATTTGTAATATAGACCCCAACAAAGGGCTACAAATCCCTCCTGTGCAAAAATCCCACTGCTAGACAAAACCTAAGATATCCTAGAGATTATTTTTCTGGTGTTTCTCGCAAGCACCCATTAAATACTAGAATTTAGAGAATGTTCCAAAAGTTTCGTTAACTGGTCTTCTCTGCACACTGATAATGCCTTTAGTGCACTAAAGGTACAACTCAATTAACAAGCTCCAATAAATCCCCTATAAGCAGGGATTTAAAACACTAAGTAGGATCTGTAAACTTAATTATCAAAGGAAAAGGTCTGAAAAAGCCCCCAACACCAAAAAACGTTTTTTTTCTTTTTGCCATTGTCAGAAAATTCATGCCCTTGGCCACATATCACATCTTAATAACTTACACACTCTTTCATATCTGTTTTTGGCACTACCCCCCTGTCATGGTTTAAGCAGTAAATCATGCAGTTTGCTCACTCACTCCCCCCTCCTTCTTCCCCCTGCTCCCGGAGGAATGGGAAAGAGAATCGAAAGAATGCAACTCCCACAGGCTGAGATAAGAACAGTTTAGTAACTAAGGTATAACACAAATCACTACTGCTACCACCAATAATAATAATGACCAGGGAAATACAAGGAAAGAGAATACAACTGCTCACCACCGATACCCAACCCGACCGAGCAGTGAACCCCCCACCCTTCCGGGTCTCTGCCCTTCGGTTATTACATCCTGGGCATGACGTGCTGTGGTATGGAATACCTCTTTGGTCAGTTTGGGTCAGGTGTCCTGTCTCTGCTTCCTCCCGGCTTCCCCTCCTCCCCGGCAGAGCATGAGACTCAGAAAGTCCTTGGTCAAACCAAAACACCCTAAGCAGTAACTAAAAACAACAGTGCTATCCAGTTCCCAGGCCAAAAGTCAAAACCACAGCGCTGCACCAGCTACTAAGAAGGAGAAAAAATGACTGCTACTGCTGAACCCATGACAGTATCCACCCCTTATTCCATACCATTCACATCATGCTCAGATCCCACATTTTCAATATACCATCACATGTATATGTATGGATCCACACACACACAGAGAGAGGGAGAGAGATCATCCCTTAGTGCATGGACCAATCCCTATAAAGCTGCTGAGTCCATCCAGTCCACGATGTCGGGCTCCATCTTTTGTAACAGTCTTTCAGAGCAGGGGAGGCTGTGTGCAGTGTTCACACTCATGAATAACCTGGGCAATAGTGTCCATTGCTAAGTCCACCCCTTGATCATGAGTCCATCTGTATGCTGCATCTCTGCCCTGATGGCCTGAAGTGTCATGGGCCCACCAGGCTCAAAATAATTCACCTTCCCCTCTGGCAGTTTCTGCAGCTTCTCTTTGGCGACTCCATACAGCAGCCTTCCATCTCTGACACTTCCAAAGCACTGGAGGGGTCCAGTGGACTAGATACTTGCCCATACTGTCCCATACACCCTGATACTCATGAAGGTCCAGCCTCAGGGAAAATCTCCTGGTCATCCAACATCGTAGTCTAACCCCAGACATGGCCCACACCCCACACTGCTTAATTTTTGAGATCAGACAGAATGGTCGTGGGTAAAACATACTCTGTATGCATGCCAACATGCTGATCCCCATCACAATCAGCAGGCAGACCTCAAGGGTACCCAAAGGCCATTCAAAACCTTCAGAACTCTCAAATGAGGCTGCTGTACTTGTCACTATGGCTGGTGAAGCCGCTGTGCTTGCCGGCAATCTTACCACCAGCTGCTCTTTGTCTGAGTCCAGATCTTTCTCCCCTGCCTTGCTGGGAAGTGCTGCGTGGTCTCCTGCATCCTCCTGGGGGCCTGGCTCATGAGGCCTTGCAGGCGGCTACCAGGGGATGCTCTCAGCTCCTCCTGCTGTTCGGCAGCCGCCAGGCTAGGCTCGGTGGCAGGGCTCGGCTCCTCTGTCGCCTCCTGGGGCTCCTGGTCCCCAGGGCTGCGCTCCCCGGCTGTTTCAGCTGCCGACAGCTCTTAGGGCCTCTCCCACTCAGCTCCCCTCAGCTTCAAAAAGAAAGAGGCCAGGACGGTGAAGAGCAGCCGGGCGGCCAGGTACAAGTCCACATCCATCTCGCCCTGCTGCCAGAGCCCGCCCGTATTACAAGCCATTCCAATAAAGTACAATGAAACAAGAGCCTAAGCCCAAACCCCATGTCTGAAAAATTCAAAGACAGCAAACAGCAGCGATAAGTAAGGTACAACAGGCTGAAACCATGAACTCAAGAGAATCAAGACCAACAACTTTGAGAGCCAATAAATCAGCATTGTGATGAGTGACTATTAATCCTGTCCTTATCTCAACCCTTCGAGCCCCACGTTGGACACCAAAAAGAACTGTCGTGGTTTAAAGTCCAGTCAGCCACGCAGTTTGCTCACTCACTCCCCCCTCCTTCTTCCCCCCGATCCCAGGGGGATGGGGAGGAGAATCGAAAGAATGCAACTCCCACAGGTTGAGATAAGAACAGTCCAGTAACTAAGGTATAACACAAACCACTACTGCTACCACTAATAATAATAATGACAAGAAAAATACAAGGAAAGAGAATACAACTGCTCACCACAGATACCCAGCCCGACCGAGCAGTGAAGCCCCCTCTTTCGGGTCCCTGCCCTCTGTTTTTACATCCTGGGCATGACGTGCTATGGTATGGAATACCTCTTTGGTCAGTTTGGGCCAGGTGCCCTGTCTCTGCTTTCTCCCGGCTTCCCGTCCACCCTGGCAGAGCATGAAACTCAGAAAGTCCTTGGTCAAACCAAAACATTCTAAGCAGTAACTAAAAACACTGGTGTTATCAGTGCTGCTCCCAGGGCGAAAGTCAAAACCACAGCGCTGCACCAGCTACTAAGAAGGAGAAAAAAGACTGCTACTGCTGAACCCAGGACACCCCCTAAGAAAGCTTTGGCCACACATAGCAGCAATGACACTATCTGGAATCATTCTATAAATTATCTGTCAAATATAATTCTTCCAATGTTTTGATTCTCATTGACTTGCCCCAAAAGCGCAGGGATAAACTGAGAAATTATATGTTTTATAAGTCCATCATATTTGAAAAATCATGACAGTCAGGTGAAGTTCCCGATGACTGGAAAAAGGGAAATATAACCCCCATTTTCAAGAAAGGAAAAAATGAATGACCCGTGGAATTACAGACCAGTCTCACCTCTGTGCCTGGCAAAATCTTTGAGCGGTTTCTCCTGGAAGGCATGTAAAGGCACATGAAAAACAACAAGATGCTTGGTGACAGCCAGCATGGCTTTACTAAGGGGAAATCCTGTCTCACCAATCTGGTGGCCTTCTATGATGGGGCTACCGAACTGATGGACAGGAGTAGAGCAGTTGATGTCATCTACCTGGACTTGTGCAAAGCGTTTGACACATGACATCCTTGTCTCTAAATTGGAGAGACATCAGTTTGATAGATGGACCACTCAGTGGATAAAGAACTGGCTGGATGGCTGCACACAAAGAGTAGTGCTCAATGGCTCAATGTCCAGCTGGAGACCAATAACAAGCGGTGTCCCTCAGGGATGGGTTTTGGGACCAGTCCTGTTCAACATCTTTATCGGTGACATGGACAGTGGGATTGAGTGCACCCTCAGCAAGTTTGCCAATGACACCAAGCTGTGTGGTTTGGTTGATACGCAAGAGGGAAGGAATGCCATCCAGAGGGAACTTGACACGCTTGTGAGGTGGGCTGATGCCACCCTCATGTAGTTTAACCATGACAAGTGCAAGGTCCTACACCAGGGTTGGAGCAAGCCCAAGCAGTGTCATGGGTTCAGCAGTATCATTTTTCTCCTTCTTGGTAGCTGGTGCAGCGCTGTGTTTCTTGATTGATACTGCTGAACCCATGACACACAGCTACAGGTTTTGCAGAGAAGAGATTCAGAGCAGCCCTGCTGAGAAGGACTTGGGTGCCTTGGTCGATGAGAAAATGAACATGAGCTGGCAGTGTGCGCTTGCAGCCCAGAAAGCCAACCATATCCTGGGCTGCATCAAAAGGAACGTGACCAGCAGGTCAAAGGAGGTGATCCTGCCCCTCTCCTCTGCTCTTGTGAGACCTCACTTGGAGTACTGTGTACAGTTCTGGTGTCCTCAACAGAAAAAGGACATGGAACTGTTGGAACAAGTCCAATGGAGGGCCACAAGGATGATCAGGGGACTGGAGCACCTCCCGTATGAAGATAGGCTGAGAAAGTTGGGGCTGTTCAGCCTGGAGAAGAGAAGGCTACGTGGAGACCTCAGAGCAGTCTTCCAGTATCTGAAGGGGGCCTATAAGGATGCTGGGGAGGGACTGTTCATTAGGGACTGTAGTGATAGGACAAGGGGTAACGGGTTCAAACTTAAACACGGGAAGTTTAGACTGGATAAGGAAGAAGTTCTTTACTGTAAGGATGGTGAGGCACTGGAATGGGTTGCCCAGGGAAGTCCTGAATGCTCCATCCCTGGTGGTGTTCAAGGCCAGGTTGGACAGAGCCTTAGGTGACATGGTTTAGTGTGAGGTGTGTCCCTGCTCATGGCAGGGGGGTTGGAACTAGATGATGTTAAGGTCCTTTCCAACCTTAACTATTCTATGATTCTATGTTCCACCACTCAATTTTCTCTGATTGTTTGGTAGAACCTCTCCACTAATAACCAGTGATGAGCAGCCGCCTCATGGCTTAAGTGGTTTGCAGTCATGAAAGATTTATCCACTGTGACTTTCAGTCAATCGCAGAGACACCAAACGGCTATCAGGCACTCTCATCTCATGGCCACAAGATGAGCAGACAGACCCCAGAGATAAGGGAAAGCAGATCAGAGTGCTGATTCCAGACACCCAAAAACCAGGGAAAAGCTGCACAGCTGCATAACACCCTACACACACTTCTCTTTTTAAGGAAGTCCAAAGCCCAGGACCGGAGCACAAACTCAGCTCCAAGAACCTCACCTGGGTCAGAACACATACAGGGACCCCTACAAAAGATCAGGTACATTCAGGGAAGAACTGTTTGCAGGGATGATGTGTGGAGAAGTACACTTCCCACCTAAGGCAAGATGGCGTATCTATGAGCCAAGACTGCCCCACAGCAGCCTTCAAATTCCCTGCTGGAGAACTACCCTGCATGTTAAATGCCATTTCCCACTCCAAGTCACCAGGACTCCCAGCTATCAGGGAAAGAAGTGGAGCTGTTTTCGGTGGTCCATCTTTGAAGCCAGCTCTCAAATAACAGTATTTATCCTCCAAAGGAAGGGAAGGATCTGACCTGCACAGCTGGTACTACATGAGAAAAAAAGCTGAGAGGAAAAGGGAGGTAATGGGTGTTAACTACAAGGATACTCATATCCAAGCTGCAGATACACCCAGGAACGCAAGTTAAAACCAACTGCACTCTCCTTGGGCTCTTTCCTCCCCAAATCCAGCTGATAATTCCAAGAGTGCAACATGGAAACCTGCACACCCCAAATCTCACATTGCAGCCTCCAGAAGTAAACTTGGAGCATTGCTGTGAACTGGCACACTGGAAGGGACCTGTTATCCTGGAGAACTCGGGTGCAGAAAAGGCCATTTTAAAGAGAGAAATAATGTTTGTGCTGTGTCTCTTGCTCAGGTACAGTTGAAGATGTACCCGCTCATTGCAGGGGGGTTGGACTAGATGACCTTTGAAGGTCCCTTCCAACCCAAACTATTCCATGATTCTACGATATTAAACAGATTAAAATTCACTAAAACTAAGCAACTACTGTTACAAGTATAAAAGATGGAATAGGTTGTTGACACCGGATAGCGACCACAGTCTGAGTGCCCAAGCAGAGACTCCAGTGCCATCTGGGCAAATCAAGGCAATGCCCTTGCACTTACACAATGCTCTCCTTCACAAAGCCAGTGAAAAGCAGCATGACAGAGCAGCTTCCCAGAGACAATGACCATGCCTGAATCACAGGAGAGCACTATGGGGAATTAATTGCTCCAGAACAAAAACTAGAAGAGTGAGCACAATTTACTTTGTGGCATTCTTAAAATGAAATAAGAAAACATTGAAACATTACAGCTTATTTAGATAATACACACTGGAAGACATCTTTTACTGCTTGCAGCTTGAAAGAACATAATTACAATTCCAAGCATGAAATGAGCTCTCTTCCACACACGCCTGAACCAAGTCTAACTGTTTCACCAGCAGGCAGAATTCACCAGAAATTACCTAGAAACAGTAGCTCTTGATGCCTTTAACCTAGTTACTGCATGGCACCTGGATCCAGAAGGACTGCAGAAGATTTAGCAGTTGCAGATGTGCAGCTGATGTGGAACATTTGATCTCCCTGGAATGCAGGACCCCAAACAATGCATCTGTGTACTGGCCCACCACACACCTGGGTGTGGGCCCCAGGGGATATATAAAAGCTAACATTATACTACAGTTGAAAAGAAAAAAGCCACAGCATGAGCTTGACTGTTGTTTAACTAAGAGAAAAACAATAGCAGCTTTGGTCTGAAGTATCTGCCAGAACGACCACTGGCCATTTCCAGATACATTCTTTGTTCAAGAACTTCAATACTACATTGCTTCTTCAGCCACCTGAAATCAAAGGTACAAAGGGGGCTGCTAAGTGTAAACCCATGGCAACATCTGCACCTCCAACTTGTCAGAGAAATCATTAGAACAGCTCTGAACTGGAACTGTTACCATTATAATCCATAGTGAAATTGAGTTCCGTGTCTTCCCACATTTGGATTTCCATCATGACGTACAAGTCCACTCATCTCATGCTTCACAGTGGTATCACATCTGCTTTCTTCAAAGCAAGTCACAATGCACCACTGAAAAAAGTAAACCCAGCTAAGATACTTCTGAAAATCCAAGCCAAGCTACACACATGGACTACAGGAAAGTCCTGGACTCATCCTTCCCAGGAGCAGGGAGCAGTTGGGCAACTCCAGCTGCAGCCACAGCACCTGCACTGCTCACATGGTGAAACAAAGCTGAATGAAAGAGCAAAAATAAACTACATGGGAGTTAACACTGTTAGACTAAGAGTAACTCTAAGCTTGATCCTGCATTTGAATAGAGATTTCCAGAAGAACTTTACGCTTTGGAGATGAGTAGCTAGAAAAACTGCTGTCCATGTCTCTGCCAGGGAATGAGGGGAAGCCCAGCCTGAAAGGTTTATTAATTTATTCTGACCCCTGGTATCACCAAAGCAATCTCACCAGTACAGTTCTGCTGTTAGAGAAGTATTCTTAAGGTGTCCAGGAAAAAGATGATGACTCTCACAACTGAAAGAAGTGGACATTTCTCTTTCAGTTTTTATACATATACATTCCCCTAAGATTACTTGTTTTTAAAACAAAACCAGAAGTACCAGCCCAGCCACCTAGAGCAGTGCCACGTAACATACTGTGTTGCTGCACAGCCCTATTTATATCTTCACAGCATTTTCCTGGCTGGTGCTAATAGACCATCCTGAGAGGGACAGGCGTAGTCTTCTGCTATGCACTCAGAAGGCAAAAGAGCAGTTCATATTAAAAGGATAGTTTAAGTTGACTTGCGTATAACCGTAGCTGAATTAAAATAGAATATTTAAATTTCAGTGATTTCAATTACTGCAATATAAGCCAGGACATTAAACTTAATCTAAAAAGTTTAACAAATAGGTTTGGCTACAATAAACAAAATAAGCAAACCTAACAAAAAAAAGGAACATTTAAAAAAAAAAAAAAACACAAACAAAACCACAAACCTTAGTGTATGCCTATATACATTTATATGCTTATTGACTGTCATGGGTTCAGCAGTAGCAGCCATTTTTCTCCCTCTTGGTAGCTGGAGCAGCGCTGTGGTTTTGATTTTGGGCCTGGGAGCAGCGCTGATAACACCAGTGTTTTCAGTTACTGCTTGGTAATGTTTTGGTTTGACCAAGGACTTTCTGAGCCTCATGCTATGCCAGGGAGGAGGGGGAGCCGGGAGGAAGCAGAGACAGGACACCTGACCCAAACTGACCAAAGAGGTTATTCCATACCACAGCACATCATGTCCAGGATGCGAACACGGAGGGCAGAGACCTGGAAGGGTGTGGTGGTAGTGGACTAGGGGTGCACGGCATGGTCAGGTTTTTGGTATTGGGGGGTTTGCTGCTAGGGGGTGCACAGGCTGGGTCAGGCTTGGTGAGCAGTTGTATACTCTTTCTTTGTATTTCTCTTGTATTATTATTGGTGGTACCAGTAGTGATTTGTGTTATACCTTAGTTACTAAACTGTTCTTATCTCAACCTGTGGGAGTTGAATTTTTTTGATTCTCCTCCCCATCCCCCCAGGACTGGGGGAAGAAAGAGGGGGAGTGAGTGAGTGAGTAAAACTGCATGGGTGAGGGGCTTAAACCAGGACAGTTCTTTTTGGAACCCAACATGGGGCCCGAAGGGTTGAGATAAGACAGGATTAATAGCCACTCCTCACAATGCTGATTTATTGGCTCTCAAAGTTGTTGCTCTGGTTCTCACAGGTTCAGCGTATGATACTTCACTTGCTGCTGGTATTTCTTATCTTAACGTTTTTCACATCTGGGTTTTGGGTTAAGGTTCTTGTTACAGTGTATTCTAATGAAATGGTTTGTAATACGGGCGAGCTCCAGAAGGGAGGAGGGGAATCCGCTGCGGGGCGGCCAGGGAGCCGCCAGGGGCCAAAACGGACCGGGAGAAGGGCCCGGGGGATCAAGAGGCCGGGAACGGGGCAGCAGAGGAGCTGAGCCCCCCCCACCGAGCCCAGCCCGGCGACTGCCGAGCCGCGGGAGGAGGCAGCTACCGACCGGCCGGAGGAGACGGCAGAGAAGCCGAGGCCAGCGGCTGCGGAGGTGGCGGAGGAGCCGAGCTCCCCCCACCGAGCCGAGCCCGGCGGCCGCCGAGCAGCGAGAGGAGAAAGCGAGCCCCGAGCCCGAGCCGAGCCCCGCGGCTACCGAGCGGGGGGGGGCAGGCGGCGGCCGAGCCCGGCCCCGCAGCGACTGAGAGCATTCACCAGCAGCCGCCCGCAGAGCCCCGAGAGCCCGAGCCCCAGGAGGATGCAGGAGACCGCGCAGCACTTCCCAGCAAGGCAGAGGACGAAGATCTGGACTCAGACAAAGAGCAGCTGGGGGTGAGAGAGCCGGCAACCACAGCAGCTACACCAGCCCCAGGGACAAGCACAGCTGCTACTCAATCTCCATCTGTAACGGACAGCGCAGCTAACCCAGCTCCAAGTACAGCAGCTACACCACCACCAGCGACAGGTACAGCCACGACTCAAACCTCAGTGACAAGTACGGCGGCTACCCAAACCACAGTGATAATCACCGCAGCTAAACCAGAGGACCAACTCATACCAATATCGGTTGCCCCTGTATGCAAGAAGAAAAGCAAAAAAGAGGCAAAAAAGATAAAGCAAGATGAAGAAACAACGTACTCACCACCTGGGACAGCATCTGACCAGGAGTCATCATCACATGATGAAGAAGAAGAAGAAAAAGAAGAGGTGACTTCCCGATCTTGGACCTCAACCGAGCTATGGAATATGCGAAAAGATTTTACCCGTCAGCCAGGGGAGCACATCATCACCTGGCTGCTCCGATGCTGGGACAATGGGGCCGACGGTCATGAACTAGAAGGTAGGGAAGCCAAACAGCTGGGATCACTTGCCAGGGAAGGGGGAACTGACAAAGCAATTGCAAGAGAGAAAAAGTCCCTCAGCCTTTGGAAGCGGCTCTTGGCAGCTGTGAAAGATAGGTTTCCATACAAGGATGATGTTATGAATCGTTCGGCCAAGTGGACTACTCTAGAGAAAGGCATCCAGTCTCTGAGAGAATCAGCCATTGTAGAGATGATCTATATTATCAAGCCGAATAACGGGAATATACCCATAGATCCAGATGAAGTCGAATGTACACGACCCATGTGGCGGAAATTTACACAGAATTCACCCTCATCATATGCCCACTCACTGGCAACAGTAACCTGGAATGACATAATACCAACTGTGGATGAAATGATTTATAAACTCCGAGAATTTGAAGACAATCTCACCCCTTCCATCATCTCAGCTGTGGAAAAACTGTCCCAGGACCTCAAGCAATTGAGAGACGATTTATCCAGCTCCTCACGCGTACCAACACACGTCTCAGCTATTAACAAAAGGCGTCCCACTGTTCGAGAGAGAAGATATACAAGTTATACTCCACGGGCCACCCTATGGTTTTACCTGCAGGGTCATGGAGAAGATATGATGGAGTGGGATGGAAAGCCTACTTCAGTTTTGGAGGAATGGGTGGGAGAACTGAAGAGGAGAGCAAAGGTCAAGTCTGATCACCCCATGAAGGCTGCGGCTTCAGTCTCTGGTGAGCAGGTTCCCAGATGGAGTGGAAGAGCCGATTTTACTTCAGCTCCTGGGATAAAGAAGAATAATCCATTTCTACAAGACGTGAGTGACCAATGTGATGACTACTAGAGGGGCCCCACCTCCAGCCAGGTGGAGGTAGGGGACAATCAGATTTACTGGACTGTATAGATCAGATGGCCTGGCACATCAGTCCCACAGAAGTATAAGGCTCTAGTAGATACCGGTGCACAGTGTACTCTGATGCCATCAAGCTGTCAAGGGGTGGAACCTATTTCTATTTCTGGAGTGACAGGAGGATCCCAAGAGTTGACTGTACTGGAGGCTGAAATCAGCCTGACTGGGAGGGAATGGCAAAAACACCCCATTGTGACTGGTCCAGAGGCTCCATGCATCCTTGGCATAGATTACCTCAGGAGAGGGTACTTCAAAGACCCAAAAGGGTCCCGATGGGCTTTTGGTATTGCTGCTTTGGAGACAGAGGAAGTGGAGCAGCTGTCCACCTTGCCTGGTCTCTCAGAGGATCCTTCTGTTGTGGGGTTGCTGAAGGTCGAAGAACAACAAGTGCCAATTGCGACCGCAACAGTGCACCGGCGGCAATATCGCACCAACCGAGACTCCCTGATTCCCATCCATAAGCTGATCCGTAGATTAGAGAGCCAAGGAGTGATCAGTAGGACCCTCTCACCCTTTAACAGCCCCATATAGCCAGTGCGAAAGTCTAACGGAGAGTGGAGACTAACAGTAGACTATCGTGGCCTGAACGAAGTTACCCCATCCTTGAGTGCCGCCGTACCAGACATGCTAGAGCTTCAGTATGAACTGGAGTCAAAGGCAGCCAAGTGGGATGCCACAATTGATATTGCCAAAGCCTTTTTCTCAATTCCTCTGGCAGCAGAGTGCAGGCCACAGTTCACTTTTACTTGGAGGGGCATCCAGTACACTTGGAACCGACTGCCCCAGGGGTGGAAACACAGCCCTACCATCTGCAATGGACTGATCCAGACTGCACTGGAACAGGGGCAAGCTCCAGAACACCTGCAATACATTGATGACATTATTGTGTGGGGAGATACAGCAGAAGAAGTCTTTGAGAAAGGGAGGAAAACAGTCCAAATCCTGCTGAAAGCCGGTTTTGCCATAAAACGGAGTAAGGTCAAGGGACCTGCACAGGAGATTCAATCTTTGGGAATAAAATGGCAAGATGGATGCCGCCAGATCCCCACAGATGTGATCAACAAGATAACAGCAATGTCACCACCAACTAATAAGAAAGAAACACAAGCTTTCTTGGGTGCTGTGGGGTTCTGGAGGATGCACATCCCGAATTACAGCTTGATTGTAAGCCCTCTCTATTATGTGACCCGGAAGAAGAATGATTTTAAATGGGGCCCTGAGCAACAACAAGCCTTTGAGCAAATTAAACGAGAGATAGGTCATGCAGTAGCCCTCGGACCAGTCCGGACTGGGCCAGATGTTAAAAATGTACTGTATACCACAGCTGGGGAGAACAGTCCTACCTGGAGCCTCTGGCAGAAAGCTTCAGGGGAAACTCAAGGTCGACCCCTTGGGTTTTGGAGTCGGGGATACAAAGGATCTGAGGCCAGCTACACCCCAACTGAAAAAGAGATATTGGCAGCCTATGAAGGGGTTCGAGCTGCTTCGGAAGGGACTGGCACTGAAGCACAGCTCCTCCTGGCACCCCGGTTGCCCGTGCTGGGCTGGATGTTCAAAGGTAGGGTCTCATCTACACATCATGCAACTGATGCTACATGGAGTAAGTGGGCTGCAGTAATTACACAACGAGCTCGAATAGGAAATCCCAGTTGTCCAGGAATTCTAGAAGTCATCATGGACTGGCCAGAGGGCAAAGATTCTGGAAGGTCACCAGAGGAGGAAGGAGTGATGCGTGCTGAAGAGGCCCCACCATATAATGAACTGTCAGAAAGTGAAAAGCAATATGCCTTATTTACTGATGGGTCCTGTCACATTGTGGGAAAGCACCGTAGATGGAAGGCAGCTGTATGGAGTCCTTGACAACAAGTTGCAGAAACTGCTGAAGGGGAGGGTGAATCAAGTCAGTTTGCAGAAGTGAAAGCCATCCAGCTGGCCTTGGACATTGCAGAACGAGAAAAGTGGCCAGGACTTTATCTCTATACTGACTCATGGATGGTGGCAAATGCCCTGTGGGGGTGGTTGCAGCAATGGAAGCAGAGCAACTGGCAACGCAGAGGTAAACCCATCTGGGCTGCTGCACTGTGGCAAGATATTGCTGCCCGAGTGTAAAACCCGGTGGTCAAGGTACGCCGCGTAGATGCTCACGTACCCAAGAGTCGGGCTACTGAGGAACACCAGAACAACCAACAAGTGTTGGGTGGGGGCTTAAACCACGACACTGACTCATTCTGCTTTAAATCATATCTGCTACAGCAATCTTCCCTTTCCAATTTTTCAACCCCAGAAGAATTACCATTTCTTTCCAGACAAGAACTTGTGCCAACATTCTGGAGAGCTAAAGTCCAAACCACACAAAGTTCAACAACAGCAGAGTTCAACAGAAAGGAAAACTATAGCTTTTTTTAATTATACCTTGTAAAAGTATGGCTAAGCGGGGGGGGGGGGGGGGGGGGGGGGGGAGGGGGGGAGAAAAAAAAGTCAGTTATTGATTAATTCCAGGGTAATTAAGACTTTATAGCACACTGTAACAGATACTCTACTAAGTTAATTAGATTTATCACCCATCCTTCAGTGTCTAAACTCAAGGTGGCTCTACAGAAAAGAATACACTAATACCAATACTAAACTGGCTTAGAGTCCACAAATTAATACTTTCAGAGACAATGTTTTCATAACTAGGTCAAAACAGGGGGTGGGTGTTATGTGCATGTTTAAATTCCTATTCACACAGAGAAAAAGCTAGAATGAACCTCTTTTCCTGGGGATCCCCAAGGTTTTAACAAGGAAAAAATTTCCAAATTTGCAAAACTGCAAAATACAGTCTTCTTTCAGCACCTTTTGATTGAAGCCTCTCCAGGATCATGTCTTGAATTATGACCAAACCTTCTCCTAAGCTACAAAGCACAGCTCTTCACTATTACCAGCAGAAACGCAAGGTTTTCAGCAATGAAAAAAAATCACCTGAAATCTGTATCAAGAGGTAAAGCTACAAAGAATTACAGCAGAAAAGGAACTAGAAAAGTGCAACTGGTGACTAGAACTACTCTAAGTTATCTGATGCACTTCATCAGTTTTACCTTCAAATGTTAAAGCCATGAACACTTATGGTTTGAACAAAAAAAAAAAAACCAAACAAACAAAACCCCCAAAAAAAAAAAAAAACTCACTGCTTTGCCCAGTACACACCATCCTCCTTGTTTATATCCAAGAACTGTTCCAAAGAAATGGAATAATGACTTAAAGTCCAGTACTTTCTTCATTCCTCTGAGCTACTGTAAATTAAGTAAGAATATAGAAACCACTTCTGTAAGCAAAGGAACACTGCATGGGGAAGATATTCTTTAAACTGAAGTTTCACTAACAACAACATCACTTTAAAGTGAAGCCTAATCTTGGAGCCAGCACCTTCTCTGGGGCAGGAGTGTTAATGTCAGCCCAGTATTCTGAAAGAAACTAAATCTGCCTGCAGCCCTAGTCAAAAGTATATGATTTGTATGGTAACATTCTAGACAATCCCTATCTTCGCAACCTAATTTGAATCCCCTCTTTTATAATGCTCAATTAAGATTAAAAAACCAGTAAGTCTAAGTCCACAGCAGCATCTTGGAGGTATCCAAACTGTAGGCTGTCAACCTGTAGTAGGAGAAAGCCACCATGGACAAGTGATCAAATCAGCAGTTAATCCCTACATTGACAAATATTTTTGGTGTGCGCAAAGCCAAAGTTGAGCTTTATTTGTTCACATAATTTGCTTACTAAATTTCACTACAATGCCCCAAGGCAATTGGGTAAGCAATGCCGAGAAAAAACAATGCTCCAGCCAAGGTATGCATGTTGCACAGTGCTCCGCAAAAATGCCACTGGGATTCCAAGCAACTATTAAGCCCAACTCATTGCTCTAGCTCTCTGTTTCGAAGATCTAATTAATCCTCCTGTTCATCATTGCCTAAGCTTACACAGGAGCATCTCAAATTTGGTGATATTTTGCAAGTATGAAAAAAATTGAGGAAATAGATCTGAGAGGCTTATAAAAGATGGAAGCAAGGACAGGTGGTCTGGGAAGAATACAGGGATGCTGTCTGGGAAGCTAGGGACCACGTTAGGAAAGCTAAGGCCCACTTAGAATTAAACTTGGCTAGGGATGTGAAATGTAACAGGAAGGGATTCTATAGGTACATTGCAAATAAAAGACAGACTAGGGACAACGTGAGCCCTCTCTAGAAGCTATCGGGAGAACTGGCTACCCTGGATTTGGAGAAGGCTGAGATTCTTAACGACTTCTTTGCCTCAGTCTTCACCGGCAAATGCTCTGACCACACCAGCCAAGTCCCTCAGGAATGGGTGTTGGGACCAGTCTTGTTCAACATCTTTGTCGGGGACATGGACAGTGGGATTGAGTGTGCCCTCAGCAAGTTTGCCAATGACACCAAGCTGTGTGGTTTGGCTGATACGCTGGAGGGAAGGAATGCCATCCAGAGGGACCTTGACATGCTTGTGAGGTGGGCTGATGCCAACCTGATGAAGTTTAACCATGCCAAGTGCAAGTTCTTACACCTGGGTGGGAGCAATCCCAAGCACAGCTACAGGTTGGGCAGAGAAGAGGTTCAGAGCAGGCCTTCCCAGAGAAGGACTTGGGTGCCTTGGTCGATGAGAAAATGAACATGAGCTGGCAGTGTGCGCTTGCAGCCCAGAAAGCCAACCATATCCTGGGCTGCATCAAAAGGAACGTGACCAGCAGGTCAAAGGAGGTGATCCTGCCCCTCTCCTCTGCTCTTGTGAGACCTCACTTGGAGTATTGTGTGCAGTTCTGGTGTCCTCAACAGAAAAAGGACATGGAACTGTTGGAACAAGTCCAATGGAGGGCCACGAGGATGATCAGGGGACTGGGAGCACCTCCTGTATGAAGGCAGGCTGAGAAAGTTGGGGCTGTTCAGCCTGGAGAAGAGAAGGCTGTGTGGAGACCTCAGAGCAGTCTTCCAGTATCTGAAGGGGGCCTATAAGGATGCTGGGGAGGGACTCTTCATTAGGGACTGTAGCGATAGGACAAGGGGTAACGGGTTCAAACTTAAACAGGGGAAGTTTAGATTGGATATGAGGAAGAAATTCTTTACTGTGAGGGTGGTGAGGCACTGGAATGGGTTGCCCAGGGAAGTCCTGAATGCTCCATCCCTGGCGGTGTTCAAGGCCAGGCTGGACAGAGCCTTGGGTGGCATGGTTTAGTGTGAGGTGTCCCTGCCCATGGCAGGGGGGTTGGAACGAGATGATCTTAAGGTCCTTTCCATCCCTAACTATTCTATGATTCTATGAACTCCTGTGGGAAGAGAGACTCTCAATCAGTGGTCTTCTTATCCAGGCAGCTAACAAAGCACCATGTGCGACCAGATAAAAACCTGTTCTTTGGTCCCCATCCTACACTCCTTTCAGACCATGGGAATTAGCCCCAGTAACAGGCATCTTGCCACAGGAAATACAACTTAGGCTTCAACTTTAATTGTGGATGACCTTGATGTAAGGGACATTTAAAAATACACATGCAGCTGCATGCATACACAGCCAGAGCTCTGGGTATTTTAAATGCTTTCCTACTTTTTGCAAGACTGAGGTCAAGGAATTGAGGAAAGTTCCTACATCTTTAACCAAACATTTGAGTATATAATTCATATATCCAGGTAGTCCTTTTATTAAAGGACAACCAATAAATTGCAGGAAGATAGAAAGGAGAATTCAGCTGTGCAACACCTTGCTGAACACAGAGCCCAGAGGAACTGTTGCATCCCTGCTACCACTTTTTCCAGAGATCTCCTTTCAGACCATTGTGAACGCATCATTAAAGCTCGTGGGAAAAAAAAAGAATTTAGAACTGGCCAGCTGCTACGTCCGGATGCAGTCCTAACTACTGACAGGAAAACAATACTTTTTTTCCTCTCCTAATTTGTTTTCATGTTTTTATTTTGTCAAATTATTTACTACCTACTGTCATTTGATTTTGACTCCATGTAACTTGCATAGCATTAAACCCATATCATTATGTTAAATGACAATTTACAATAAAAATAGACTCAAGGATACTGGCAAGAGTACAAGAATGAGGTAAAAACTACTGAAGATGACAACATAATTTTCTTGACTGTGTAAATAACAAGGAAGTATATTTCTTATATGACACTAGCAATAAGTCTAGTGCAGCAGAGAATAACCAGAACCATTCAGTGTTGACTTTTGAATCCCTGTACCATTGAACAGCTAAAACCTTGTATGAAAGGACAAAAATTACTAAGATCAAGGACCTCCTCCTGTCATACCTACCCACACCACGACACTGACCAGCCCCTCTCCTATTTTCAGTTCTCCTCACATTAGTTTGCTGTTGAACTCGGTTCTACCAGCCTGCAAGTCATCTTTGGGGAGAAGCTCTAGGTGCCCAGGTGCACAGACACACGCAGTCCTCATGCTGCCATCCCGCCTTTCACAAAACTTGGAAACAAATCAAGTGTCAAGACTTCCAGGAAATTCCAAACTAAGGTTAAATGTTACCATCCAAAACCAAGCAAAGTCAGGGATAATGTACTCTTATCAGCACCTGAGCTCTGCCCCATGAGTCCAAGCCCCACTGCAAGATGCATGACAACTTTTAGACTAAAAACTTCCCCAAAAAACTTCTAACAACTGGAAGCATTAAGATTTTTTGAAAGGTACAGGAGAAATTGATAATAGCATGCCAGGTCCTTCTTTATGGCAGCCACAGCAACACCAGATACCCCATTCTGGACTTCCCTGTCAATCCTTGGAATCATAGAATTGTTTGGGATGGAAGGGACTTTAAAACCCATCTAATTCCAAGCCCCTGGCACAGGCAGGGACACCTTCCACTAGACCAGGTTGCTCCAAGCCCTGCCCAACCTGGCCTTGAACACAGCAACAGGCTGCACCAGTCTCTTACAGCATCAAATATTTTAGCAATTCAGCCAAACCACCTTCCATATAAGGTTTCCATAAAATTCACACTCCAGGTGTTCTGCTACTGTACAGCACCACACAACCATTCCCATCAGGAATGTGTCAGGCAGCTGACTTGTACCTGTTGGACTCCAACTGTCCCACCTGTAGCTCCACTAAAGATGCCCAAGTCATTGATGCGTCTCCCTCAGCATTCATGCAAGAGGAATTCATACCCCAAAACACAAAAAAAACTACTTCCCCCCCCTTAAAGAACTCAGGGATTTGAATATCAAAATCAGCAGGTTCAGTTATCTACGCTATTATTTAAAAGAGCAAAAGATAATGAACAAGAATGTCCTAAGCCATTATTCATTCAAGAAGTACAACAGTGAGTCTGGTCTTATCAGCAGGTCCCTTAGGGTAGGAACAGATTGCACACCTCTTGCTGCCAAATGCATCATCTGCACTTAATCATAACATGATGGATAATCTTCCGAAAACAAGCAATTCCAGCCATATTCTGTGTAATCCTGCCATTCCACTCCAAAGCCTGTCATCTTGCATCCAAGCTTGTCACATCTTCAGGGTGGAGACCATAATTTCAGTCCCTTTCAAGAATACACTTTGGTACTACACATAACACTGAGAAATAAATAAAACCATCCCTCCAAATGCTGCACCTCATTCACTACACCAGAACCTGCCTGAAAGTACTTCTACTTTCAGAAGAGAATTCCAGGTTGGAAGGGACCTCAAGGATCATGCAGTCCAACATTCCTAGGCAAAGCATGACCTAGACTAGATGGCCCAGCAAGTGTTCTATTTGGTTGTGGATTGCTCTTACCAAGAACTCCCTTCTGCATCATGGTGAACACAGATTGGAATCACACCCAAAGAACAAGGCAAGTGAGACATTTTTTAAAGAGGATTCTGCTTAGCTCAGATCTGTTCATTGAAGGTGCTGCATTGTGCACATGGGCCAGGTTAGCTTATTAGCAGTGGAAAGGTCAGTGAAAGTGAATTAATGAAAGCACTCCACTCTCCAATATCTGACATGCAAGAAAGGAGCCTCCCTACCTCCACTTCTCTTGAAAAGTACATTCAAATTGAGGGCATGTAGGTGGCAACTGCTAAAAGTGGCATGTGAACATTTGCAATTTAACACATTCTTATAAAACACAACTGTAAAAGCAGCAATTCAAAAACTCAAATCAAATGCTTATGCTGAGATTGCATCTGAGAATCTAGCCTTTTCAGTGGGACAGGGGGAGGATTTTAAAGTTCTTTACAGAAGGCCTCAGCAGGGGTTTGTGTCCAAAAACTCAAGCCCCATCTGACCCATAAAGAAATCTAGGCTCACAGTGGAGCCACCTCTTCACTTATAGTGGAGATACAGCTTTAAAAATTAAACTTAGATTACAGAACTCTGGTGCTGTCTGTTACATAGCACGAAATGGACAAGCGGAAAAGTTGACCACTCCTAAGGGCTGTGGAAACCCACCTTGCACACACACAGGTACAACAACATAGCAGAGCACTAGGTAGGAAACACACTCTACCAACCCACCTCCCACCCACCCAAGCTGTTGCCTTTCCCAGGCTGAGCTATGCAACAGCACTAACCCAAACAGCCTCATCTGAAACACTCTGGGCAAACCTGCACCTGAAGAGCCACCCAACTGCTTTACAGCACTTCCAAAACTTGATTTTTCCCTGAGAGAAAGGGCTCCACCATTTCAGGGTGGGATAAGGACCAAAGCAGAAGTCAGTCAAACCCACAAGCCACACAGCTCCACTTTAATGTTACACGAGATTATTATTTCCACTTGCACATGGCTTCCCTTCCCCTCTCCAGGCCCTGCTTCCTAACACATCCACTTCTTGCCCCAAAAAGCCAACGCTTCCATACCATACCCCAGCACCACAGGAAAACCTCTGCTCAGCTGTGACCAACATGCTAAAGAAAAAACATACACTGCTCTTCTTGCATTGCCCTCAAACCCCTCTAATTTGGAAAGGATAACAGCTGAACCACATGGAAAAAAGGCCAGAAAGCTCAGAACAACACTTCTATGCAAAGAAACAGCTTCCCCATGGAATACTATGCTCTATTTCCCCCAAAGCAGTAAAACTTGAAAACCATATATGAACACATTTAAGAACATTAATAGAAAAACACTGAGCAGTTAAGTCACATTCCACCTAAGCAGCACTACCATTATTGCAGCATCTGACTGTCAGAGGACAATTCAATCCTGGAAGCATGTATTTTAACTGCTTTTCCACAACAGGCCTCAGCTTTACAATTGCATCCTTCTCAGGAGGTCAGAACAAGGCACAGCTGCAGCTCTGGAAAGGAATTCTGTTTAGCAGCTCTACCTTATTCATTCTTTAAATCTTACACCTACATATTTATTATGAACTCTGTAAAATACCAGTGCCAAAACTACCATCAAAAGCCACTGCAACCTCTGTTGCTTGGAGAAAGGCTTGACCCCTCTGCTTCCCTAATGAAGATGTGGGGAAAGCATGAATCACACCAGATGTCAGCTCTGGTGATGCAAACCAGCCACCAAACTCTAGAACAAGCTCAATGCAATACAGCCATTTCCTGCTGACAAGCAAAATAGAACTACCATGATGAACCCAGCTTGTTTTGATCAAACCATTCAGACAGTTTAGTGAGAAAATACCTGTCCTAGTCATTGCAGCACAAGAACCAGCATTTCAACTCAACTCCCTTTTCCTCTACCCATTTAGATAGGACCTTTCCTGTTATTACTACAGAAAGGCGAGGGGGGACAGACAGGACAGGGACAATGACACACAGCACCCCAAAAGAACACAAGTCTTTTAGAGAACTGAGAGTAGCAATGGTTGTAGAAACTCCCATAATTCACAATAAAGGAGCCACCCATCAAAATGGAAAAGTCTGACTTTTGTAAGGTTTCCTACAGTGGAACAGCCCCCCTGCTCCCTATGACCTACCACAGCATTCCCGGTCCTCTGGCTGCACCAATTCAGCTACTTCTGCAGATCAAACCAGAAACAATCCACACAAATCTCTAAATACAAATATTTTATTTAACCACAGAATATTTTGGTGATCAGATTAACAGCACGACATCACAAACAACAGCATGGCATATGTGATAGGAACAAATGACCTCCCAGGGACAGAAACAGCCCACATCAGGTTTGCAACCAAACGAAACAGCACATCAGATGCCCTCAAAGTCCCTTGCCAGCACAGAAGCTTTATTTCCATTAGCCAAGCTATGAAGTGCAGAACGGTACCATCAGAATAGAGCAAACATTGCAGGATCTTACTACAAAGGTAAGCCTGGTCCTGAAGATCAGGCTCCTCATTACCCATTGCAGTGGGGAATCCCTGCAACATCCTTTACAGCAAGTTACATGCTGGCATGCACAAGTTGCTTGAACAGGGAAGAAAAAACACCAAACCAGTCAGGTTTGTGCCCCAGTGCACTTCTACTCCCAGGTTTATAGCAAAAGCAACCTCATTCTCATGGTCACAAACATATAAGTGACAGAAGCTGAGCACTTACACAGTACACCACCTTCTCCTCAAACAAGATGGAGGTGGCACATCATCTCTCAGCTAGTTTGGCACACAAGCCCCAAGGCTTTAACCAGCACAGGATAAGGAGTGAACAAAGACAACAACAACCTGCTTTTAGAATGTCTGTGGTTTAGGATGAGAGGTTTTAACTCAAGCCTGGACCAGACATTAATTCTGTTCAAGCCTTGGGCTACTCAGAGAATGGCACAATCTGCAGGTGCTCCTGTGGGAAACTGCAGGGACCACGTATGCCAGAGCCTCTATAACAACACAAGGCCTAGGAATTCATCTCTACAGCTTCAGAACATAGCAGATTTGTTTATTTTTTTCAGCCAACACTGGAGAATTCTGATCTCCTCCCCTTGTTCTCTTTTCCCCAACATCTCCATACTCCAGTAGCCCAAGAATGGAGCTGAGCTGTGGAGTGTTGATCTGATCAAGGGTAGGAAAGCTCCACAGAGGGATCAGGACTTGATAAGCCTTGATAAGGTCTTTTCTAACCTAACCAGTTCTATGATGATACCCCCAAGACCAAGATGCATTTTAAGCAATGCAACAGTCTGTCTCTGCAGAGCAGCAGATAAAACATTATTTTACTGGAAAAGGTTACTCAACTATCATCTCCAAGGGCTTACAAACCCACACAGCAAAATCACTTTTTTTTTTTGTTTCAGAAGTCAGAGAAGCATAGTTTACATTCAAAAACAAAACAAAACCAACCAACCAAAAACCCAGACAAAAAAAAAACCCACACCATTTACTTCAAAACTCAAGAGTGAAAAACCATTGTACCAGACTATGAAATGTAATAGGTAGTGACCAACCTGGGTTATAACTGATGCTTGGATTCAGATGGGTTTTCCAGAGGACTGCAGAGCAGCCATTAAAGAGTTACTGCACACTACAGCAAGAGGTCCCACGCTTGATACACTTTAATTACACTGCAGCAGGGGAGAGTTACTGCTGTCTAGCCTGGTTTGTTTCACTGTAAAAGGCTTCTTCTACTGCTATTAATATTCACTGAAGGAAACTGAAATAACATCTTGTCTCCATCTGAATACCTTAGAATTATGGACAAGCTAAATACAATTATTTCCCCCACACCCCAAAAAAAAACCAGGATGAAAGAAACCTACCAACTTGCAAAGCCACCTGACAGAACAGACCTGTACTTCTACATAGAGCACCTCTCCTTCAATGATGCCCTTTATCATAATGACAACTTCAACACAAATAATCCCGCTGCAGCATAACTCAAGAGGTCAGTCAAGTAGAGCCCCATAGCAAAAGCACCACACTGTAGGTTATCCACCTTCACTGTAGCATTCCTGGGTACACTGAGGATGACCTTGAACTCACACAGAGCTTCCTCTCCATACCACTGCCACAACACATGCTGCAAAGCTGAGCTCACTGAAAGCAGCAAACGGCTTTTATCCAGCTTGCACACACCAAGCCACCAGTACTGCAGAGAAAGCCAGCAAGAACAAATTCCTTCCTACTGGCTATACCTATGTCGTTCCATTTTCTAGAGGACAGCACCGATCCCTCTCAAATTACTGAGTCAAAAAAAATAAATCTCTTCGTTCCCCCCTAAATTCCACTCTAAGGTAGCCTATTATTTCAACATCTGCTAATGCTACCAAAGAGTTGAATCCTAACACTGAATCAAACTGTAGTCTTAGCATATTGGGAGGTTTCCCTGCCCAAAATGTAACAGGTATCACCTGTTTCAATTACACTAATCACAAGGAGACAGAACATTACAAAACTGGCACTTTTTAATAGATTTTATAAAAAAGATATTTCAAAAGTGGACCATGATATACTAGAGGTAGGAGAATATTTAACACTCAGCAATCAACAGCACCAACAACTGCACAGTCCGCTGGACAAACCAGTGCTGGAAGTGCCCCTGCAGGAAAAGTAACTTTTGCTTTCAGTGAAGTCAAGGACAAACTTGCTACATTTGAAATTATATAAAAGTGAAAAGGCATCTCAGAACCAAAGACACTTCCTAATATATTCTTGGTTAGTACCTTTAAATTAATACATGGAAGTTTGCAATTTTTACTTTCAGTTTTCAGAAAATAAACAGAAATTAAAACCACCATACCCAACACACCATGGACACAAGCACTTGTTAGGTAATAAAAGCAAAAAAATTGGAACAGAAGCCAAGTAAATATTTACCGATTCCATAGTTGAAAACTGTCATTAGCAGGAAATACATTAAAATCCAGATGTGTCCCAAAAATGCTGTGTAATCTGAAAAATACAGGAAGTTGGTCATTAGAAAATTTAAACACAACTTTATTTGCAACAAGTATGCTATATTCGAGTACATGAAGGGCTAATAAATCAAAATCCTTGCCTAATCCAGAAATAAACTTCCTGAGTCTGCACAAACAGAAGTGGAGAAGTGCACAAACAGAGCAACAGCTCTTGCTGCACTTTTCAAGGATGTTTTTCCAGCTACAAATTCCCAAAGTGAAATTTCAAACACCGGGCAGGAACTGGAAGGAGCTCTCAGCACCCAAGGCAAAGGGGAATTGCATTCATTAACTGGCATATGAAAGGGTTGGCAGCTGATTCCAAGCCCAAAGCCTGGGTTTTCCCTGAACTCATTCACCACAGCTGTGTGGGGCCAAGCAGTCATAGGTGACTGTCACAGGGGATACAGTTTTTGGACAGCACAGCTCAGTGGAAGCCTGTCGTATGAGCAAGAGCAAGCCTGAACTTTGCAGTTCAGACCTTTGAGGGTTTGCAATGCAGAAGATCAGAGTTTGGGCAGAGCCACATGTAAAACACTGCCTTATTCCAGATTTTTTTATGACCATGATCACAGAACCATAGAACTGGGGAGAAAAAAAGCTGAACTTCCAACTACCTTATTTGGAAAATCAGTAGTGCTGCTTGCTGACAGTAGTGACCAAGATCGATTGTACACAAAATTATCAAAGTCTACAGAAATCCTGTCCCATGACATACTGACACAGTTTTGAAGATTCCTATCTGCTTCCTGGCCTATACATAGCAATTTTATTCATTACTTGCTCATGTGCAAGATACACATTAAGTATTGTAACACTGAAATAGTGACCACATGAGCCAACCAACAGTGTACCATTTTTTATGAAACTTATCAAATTATTTATTAAGTACAGCAAATAGTGCAGCAGAAGATGCCCAATGCACAGATCATGGGCATCATGTGTGTATTCCATCACTCACGCAATGTTCCTGCTTTGCAGAATCCAACATTTCAATTTAAAACTACCTGCTTCCAAAAGCCTAAGTTATAATTAATAATATTAGACACATTTGCCCATCCAATTTTCTTAGCTTTAAGTCTGATGAAAACATATCAGTTCACAAGCTAACATTTCTATCCTTGTTTTCCCTTCTGTGAACTTACAAGACAAACTGCTGGACAAGGCTCGATGCAGTGGACAAGGCTCCCATATGTGCCAAGCTAACTGCAGTTACAGAGAAAGCCATTTGCAATGCAAACCAGCAGACACTGTCTTCCTTTGCATTGAAACAGTAGTATAAATACTAAATAATTAACTGTTCCTGGTTTAAAACAGGCTCAGTCTTTCAACTCCTAAGTTCTCCCACCAGCATCTTTTTGTTCTTTCACACTGACCACATCATCCTCAGCAGTTCACCACTGGTTCCTCTTGCTGCACTCCCACACAAATCAGTAAATTGCAGATTTAGAGCATACAACACAACTTTTCCAGCATTCATTTAAAAAAAAAAAACAAAAAACAAAAAAAAAAAAACAACAACAAACCAAAAACCACCACACACCCTAGGAATAATTCAAACTTCTTTAATAAAAGGATATCTTGTGACTTTACAAAAATCCATATTTGGAGATGGAAATTGCTTTACAATCACAAACATGACCTGAAAAAAAAAGGTATGCTTGCATTAAGATTAATTACAGACTATTTCCATCAAAGCAGCTGGAGCAGGCAGCCATGATCTAGCAGGGGAATGATGACTGGGAACATTGACTGGTTCCAGTAGGAGGCAGGAGCTGGCTTCAGAGGCTGATGTCAGCAATGAAAGAACAAAAGCAGAGTACTTCTGATGCAGTCACTTAGAAGGGTCTCTGTGAAAAATGTGTTCAAGATTCAACAATTTTACACATCTAGATATTTCTCCATTTGACCAACTGAATGCAGAAAGGGTTCTACTTCAAACCCCATTTTACAGGGAGCAGGAAAGAAGCCATGTGCTGAAGTCTCATTTCAAGCCATGGGAAAGCCAGTCCCTCCACAAGCAACCACAGGTATTTTACTGCTTCTTTGAAGCAAGAAGTCATATTTTGATTTACAGACAGATCTGCATCAATTCAGATTCTATGGTGCCCCAGAATTAAGAAGTATAATGGGATATCAGTACGAGATTTAGATTTTGGCTTAGACCAACTTCTGATGGGGGGGAGGGGGGGGCCTCTTGGGAGTAGAATAGCCGTTTTCCACAGCAGTCATCTACTTCCCTCTAACTTCAGGAAGAGACAGTTTCAGTGAGGCATCTCTCTGAGGGCTTCAGTGAAAATGTAAACTCATTGGTGTCTTGCTGTTCCCTGATATACGTGTTCAGATATGCTCCATTACCTCAGATACAGAACTCAAGGAGGCACAAGTACAATAAATGTGGAGGGAGGGGAAACCTAGGAATGTTTTCCAGTGCACTCCATAGGCATGTTCAGAAGTATGTGGTAAGACTGCCTGCATGGCCTTAAACAGCACCTGGAATACAAACACTAATCTTTCACCCTGCTGAAATAGTGACAAACACTTTTTCCCAGAAACTACAAAAATCACATGACAGCTCCAGAATCCAAGAAAACTGAGGTTGTGGAGAGAATCCATAAGCAGACAGCACTACAAACCACACATGTGAGAGAAAGTGTTGGTTTTGCATAATTGGGGATGAGGCTTTACAATATTAAGGCTTTACAATATTAGAGCTTTAAGACCAATATTAAGGCTTTGCAATATTAAGATTTTTCAGTACTGGGGCTAAGTTACTAAGGGAACAAAACAAAGGGTTTGAGATACCATAGCTTCAAAAGACACACTCTGTGGTTAAAGACAACATCATCTATGGAGGAAATATATACTCTGTGGTTAAAAAGAAAATTATCTTTGTACAACCCATGAAACTAAGCCAGTGCAAACTGGTTCTGTAGTTAAATAAGTTGGGGTACCACATGTCTGCCAGAGAGTTAAGAAAACGAACCATAAAAGGAGATAAACTGAGTAAGGGGAGATGTAACCAGAGGCAGGACAGTTAGCATGTACATTATCCACATCGGACAGGCTGTAAACCTTGGAGTACCCAACCAATAGGGAAAACAAGGGAGGGAACCTGCAGACAGGATAGGAAATGTAAAAGTTTTGATTTTGCTGGGTGTGCCTACTTACTAGGACACCTGGTTTTGCACAAACATTAATAAATAGCTGCTTCACTGCTGTGTCTACCCTGAGCTTTTACAATAAAAGTTTTTGTCTAGAGACAATTTCTCACACCACATACTTATCAGCTATGTGTCCTCCAGGAATATCTGTAGACAGGAGTTCTATTCCTGCCTGGTTACAGCACCCAAGTCAATTCCAAATGACAAGTGTTGGACTTCAGGGAATCACAGAATTCTAGGGTGGTTTGGGTTGGAAGGGGCCTTCAAAGTCATCTAGTTCCAACCTCCTGCCACAGGCAGGGACACCTTGCACTAGACTGGGTTGTTCCAAGCCCTATCCAACCTGGCCTTGAACACTGCCAGGAATGGGGCAGCCACAGCTTCTCTAGACAACCTGTTCCACTGCCTCACCACCCTCTCAGGGAAGAACTTCCTAATGTCTAATCTGAGTCAACCCTCTGCCATCTTAAAACCATTCCCCCTTGTTCTGTCCCTACAGGCTCTTGTCAAAAGCCCCTCTCCAGCTTTCTTGTCAGCCCCTTTAGGTACTGGAAGCTGCTCTAAGGTCTCCCCAGAGCCTTCTCTTCTCCAGACTGAACAAGCCCAACTCTCTCAGCCCATTTCCAGAACAGAGGTGCTCCAGGACTCGGGGCATCTTTGTGGCCTCCTCTGGGCTCACTCCAACAGATCCACATCACTCTTGTGTTGGGGAGCCCAAGAGCTGGACGCAGGACTGCAGGGAAGGTCTTGAAGAAACTGAAGTGTCACAGAAACAGTGCAGAACTGACCACCTCTGCTCCTTCCCACGGGTTTTGCTCACACCCCCTTGAAAGCCAAGAAGAGTCCTGCCCAGCACAGCACCAGAAGTTTTCCTTGGCCTCTCAAGGAAAATAAAGATCACCAGATTTGTGGCAGTGTCACTTGAGCACACCCAGACCACACTAGTGTTTTTAAAAAAAAAAAAAAAAAAAAAAAAAAAAGAAAAGAAAAAAAAAAAGGGAATATCCTGGGTTCAACAGTAGCAGTTATTTTTCTCCTTTTCAGCAGCTGGTGCAGTGCTGTGTTTTTGACTTCCAGCCTGGGAACAGCACTGATAACACCAATGTTTTCAGTTGTTGCTAAGTAATGTTTACTCCGATCAAGGACTTTCTGAGTCTCATACTCTGCCAGGGAAGAGGGGAAGCTGGGAAGAAGCAGAGACAGGACACCTGACCCACACTAGCCAAAGAGGTATTCCATAACACAGTATGTCATGCCCAGTATATAAACTGGGGGGAGTTCTGCACTGAACAAGTGCAGAATCCAGAAAAATTAGCGAAACACTTAAATGAGGTGTGTTGTCATCTTGGTCATACCAGAGACGGACAAATCATGGCAACATGCTGGGGAATGGCCTATGCTTACAGTGCCCTGTTCAACACTATCCAGCACCTTCAAAGGGAAAAAAATGTCCCTGGATTTGATGGCAAATAAAGAGACAACATAGCTACACCAACTCAAAATACAGCAGCTCCACCAACCCTAGCGACAAGTACAGCAGCTACCCAAACCCTGACAACAGATACTGCAGCCACTCCAACCACAGTGATAATCACTGCAGCTAAACCAGATGACAAATTCGTGCCAATATTGGTTGCCCCTGTACACAAGGGGAAAAGCAAAACAGAGGCAAGAAAGATGAAGAAAGATGAAGAAATAATGCACTTACTACACAGGACAGCATCTGAACAAGAGTTATTATTACAAGAATCAGAGGAAGAGGAAGAAGAGGTAACTTCTCGACCCCAGACCTCAACCAAGCAACGGAATATCTGAAGAGATTTTACCCGTCAACCAGGGGAGCACATCATCATCTGGTTGCTCCAATGCTGGGACAATGGGACCGACGGTCACAAACTAGAAGGCAGGGAAGCTAGGTAGCAGGGATCACTTACTAGGGAAAGGGGAACTGACAAAGCAAATGCAAAAGAGGAAAAGTCCCTCAGCCTTTGGAGGTGGCTCTTGGAAGCTGTGAAGGAAAGGTTTCCATACAAGGACAATGTTACGAGTCGTTCAGCCAACTGGACTACGACAGAGAAAGGCATCCAGTCACTGAGGGAATCAGCCATTGTAGAGGTGATCTATCGCAGGCTGGATGCCAGGAATGAATCCGTAGATCCAGATGAAGTCCAATGTACATGACCCATGTGGCGGAAACTTACACGGAATGCACCTTCAACATATGCCCACTCATTGGCAGCAATAATCTGGAATGACGTAGCACCACAAACAGGGGATGAAATGATTCTTCAACTCAAAGTTAGAAGACAAACTCACCCCTTCCATCATCTCAGCTATGGAAAAACTGTCTCAGGAGTTAAAACAATTGAGAGATGATCTATCTTATCTATCCAGCTCCCCACGTGTACCAACACACGTCTCAGCTATTAACAAAAGGCGTCCTACTGCTCAAGAGACACAATATAAAAGGCATACATCACGGGCCACCCTATGGTTTTACCTGCAGGATCATAGTGAAGACATGATGAAGTGGGATGGAAAGCCTACTTCAGTTCAAGAGGAATAGGTGCATGAATTGAAGAGTAGAACAAAGGTCAAGGATGATCCTATCAAGAAAGCAGCTGCTATAGTCTGTGGTGAGCAGGTTCCCAGATGGAGTGGAAGAGCCGATTTTACTTCAGCTCCTGGGATAAAGATGACTAACCCCTTTCTACAATACATAAGTGACCAATGTTGTGATGACTATTAGAGGGGCCCTGCCTCCAGCCAGGTGGAGGTAGGGGACAATCAGATTTACTGGACTGTGTGGATCAGATGAACTGGCACATCAGTCCCACAGAAGTATAAGGCTCTAGTAGATACCAGTGCACAGTGTACTCTGATGCCATCAAGCTGTCAAGGGGTGGAACCTATTTCTATTTCTGGAGTGACAGGAGGATCCCAAGAGTTGACTGTACTGGAGGCTGAAATCAGCCTGACTGGGAGGGAATGGCAAAAACACCCCATTGTGACTGGTCCAGAGGCTCCATGCATCCTTGGCATAGATTACCTCAGGAGAGGGTACTTCAAAGACACAAAAGGGTACCGATGGGCTTTTGGTATTGCTGCTTTAGAGACAGAGGAAGTGGAGCAGCTGTCCACCTTGCCTGGTCTCTCAGAGGATCCTTCTGTTGTGGGGTTGCTGAAGGTCGAAAAACAACAAGTGCCAATCGCGACCGCAACAGTGCACCGGCGGCAATATCGCACCAACCGAGACTCCCTGATTCCCATCCATAAGCTGATCCGTAGACTGGAGAGCCAAGGAGTGATCAGTAGGACCCACTCACCCTTTAATAGCCCCATATGACCAGTGCAAAATTCTAAAAGAGAATGGAGACTAACAGTAGGTTATCATGGCCTGAATTAAGTCACACCACCATTGAGTGCTGCCGTACCAGACATGCTAGGAGAAACCCTTTCATTATGTTTCACTGTGGCAAAACTGCAGCATCAAGTAACATTTAATTTGATAGTGTTCAGAAACTAATTCGGTAATATATTTGTTGTCTGAAAGTTACTTTATTTTGCCCTGCAGATGCATATGTAGAAATATACATTTTTTTTAAAGCTCCTGTCATCTTTGCCACTTGATAAAAATACAAAATAACCTGACACCATCCTCAAAAAACACAGATCAAGAGACTTATGTGTGGACTGAAGAGCCTAAAGCTCAATTTATCACAGTGAAAGAAGCGTGAAGGAAGGGATAGACACGATTCCTGCGGAACCAAATCATCCTTGAAGCATTTTAATTAAAAGTCCTATATAGACAATACAGTCCACAAGAAACTGAGAGCTGACAGTTGCCTAAATTCAGGACTATGCCTTTTAGAGACTGCCAGCAAATAAAAACAAACCAGGATCTGTGAAACCAAATAACTAGTTTCAATGTGTTCCAGGTATTCCTCAAGATAAGCACTTTTTTCAATTCAAATGACACCAGTTATAGCATTTACACACTGATACAACAATCAGACTCAGCTTCCATTACCTGGTCATTTGGGCTGACCCTGAGGGATTATTGCACACCATTGTCATCTACTAATACTCCACACAACCCCTTGCAAGGAGAATGGGAACAGCACTTGTGTACAGTGGGTTCCTGTCTCCTTTTGTAGAAGAGACTTGAGAAGCTCAAATAAAATTTCAGTACCTCAAAACAAGTAGTTAAACACTTTTATACTATGCTTGAACTGCGTTAAACTAAAAAAAAAAAAACAACCAAAAAAAAACCCCACACCAACCACAAAAAAAAACCACACCAAACCAAAAACAAAGAAACAAAACCAGTCAGCTACCCACACACACAAAAAAAAAAAAAACACAACCCTAACAAACAAAACAAAATAAACAAAAACAAAACCCAACCTAATTATCAGCAGAAGCCTAACATTTCATTGAGTTTAACCCCTGCAGACAGAGTGACAACCTCTGAAATGACCGGACATGCCAACTTTATTACTGGTTATCTGGTTCCTTCTTACCAGACAGTTAAACTTCTCTATCCTTAAGAATACCTTGAAATTGCTAACATCTAAAATCACTTAGCATTTCTCCTGGAAAGAGGTACAAAAGCAGCCTGAAAGGTACTTGGCAGGGTAAAAAGCTAGGGCTGTCAGAAGAGTCCCAGCTCACGGCACAATCTGAAATCTTAAATCACTGAAGTAACTCATTTTTTCTTAGCGTGATGTGGCCAAAGAGCCAAGCAAGCCTGAACAGTTTCCACTGAACTAGTTTTTGAGTCTGTGCACACAATTAAGAGTTCTGGAAATACACAAGCGTGCACCTCCCGTATGAAGACAGGCTAAGAAATTTGGGGCTGTTCAGCCTGGAGAAGCAAAGGCTACGTGGAGACCTCATAGCAGCCTGCCAGTACCTGAAGGGGGCCTACAAGGATGCTGGAGAGGCACTCTTCATTAAGGACTGTAGTGGTAGGACAAGGGGTAATGGGTTCAGACTTAAACAGGTGAAGTTTAGGTTAGATATAAGGAAGAAGTTCTTTACTGTGAGGGTGGTGAGACACTGGAATGGGTTGGCCAAGGAAGTTGTGAATGCTTCGTCCCTGGCAGTGCTCAAGGACAGGTTGGATGGAGTCTTGGGTGACATGGTTTAGTATGAGGTGTTTGTGCCCATGGCAGGGGGGTTGGAACTAGATGATGTTAAGGTCCTTTCCAACCCTAACTATTCTGTGATTCTATGTTACTTCATCTCTCCTCCTTCACCCTTTACCACCCTTCTGTGGCTTCTCTGATGAGTGGAAAGTATCAAGTCAAAATATAGCTCCTGCAATTTCCTTAACCAACCTTGGGCTAAAGCTCAAGGCTACAGCTTGCCCTTCTGTACTAGCAAGCAGAGACAAGCCTTGCTCTGCCACTCTAGAGGACACACTTCTCCAGGCTACAATTTAATCTGTTTAAGTTAAAACCTCCCTTAGTTAAAAAAAAAAAAAAGTTAAATACCTTAAAGATGATGCACTCTTATCAGCAAATGGATAAAGAAGTCTTAACTATATAAGCAAGATGACATGACATTTTTAACTCAGGAAATAAGATAATTATGGTTCAAGGTAAATGACTACAACTACACATCATAAACAGTCTCTAATTTTAAGCCGCAGTCCCTCTAATGCCATTCATATTTCAAAGGTTTCCTTACAAATGCTTTAGGTTAAATAGTTTGTGACTGAACCCTGTTGCCAAGGAGCATCATCAGCAGGCCCTGGGAAAGCCACAGGCAGGCACAGCAGATAAAAGTCCAGCAGATGCAGTGAGTGAGCTCCTGTATCAAAATGAGTCAAGGTAAGCCAAGCAAGAAAGGAGGAAAACACACTTGGAATCTTAAATAGCTTGAGGTAAAAACTGCATCTTAGGAACAAACAGAAAACAGCAAGAGCCAAGACAAAAGCTCCACATACTTAGGCAATGTTTGCCAAGAGTCATTTTCTATGACAGCCCTCAGACATGCCACTCTGCTTCCCCAGGGGCGCAAACAGCCAGAATTCAAGTCACAACTCACTGCAAGGGCATCAGCTACCAAGGTGCTCAGCACAAGGCAGTAAACTCACCTACAGCCAGCCATGCTGTGCCTTAACTAGCTCTTGTCCTACTGCTGCCGTAAAACAGCCTCCACACTTACCCACAAACAAAGCCTTGTAACAAACAGAGGCATGGCAAGCCAGCAGTGCTGAAGTACATCATCTGAACTTGTCTGGAACTACAATGAGGTACTGAGGGCAGCAAGCTGTCTGTCTCCAGAATGAATCATTACACACAGATGTAACAATAACTACAAGTACTGCTTATAGCTGTTAGCCTGGTAGGCTTTCATTCCTCCTCACCCAAAGAAAAAGAAGTGCTAAATTACAACCAAATGAGCACAGCTGAATGAGAGAATGAAGTAGAGCAAGGGAGACCCGACACAGACAAAGCATTCCAAAATAGTTGTGCTCAGAAAGGACAGAAGTGGTCAAAACTATCCAGCCAGCCAGTTGTGAGAATGCTTTTTAGTCTCCTGCATAAACAGCAGTGAAGAGGAATCACATGGTGAAGCCTGAGCAGCTTGGGAGAGCTTGCTCTTCCAAAACTTACATTAAGCATTTTCAAACACACACACCATTGCTGCTATTGTTGTGAGAAGGAATTTCAACTAGAACAATTTTTCCCCACCACATTTTTGTTGGAAAAGATGGTAATTCTGTAAATCACATTTTTGCTGTACATAATACAGCAATACAAGTCTCCTTCTTAAGGAAAAAGATGAACATGCCTCAAATCCAGTGTGCAGCAGCAGGAATGTATTTTTAGATACAACCACTTCAAGGCAGCAATATGGCAGAAGTCTCCCAGGTTGAATTTCACTGTGGAAGGTTAATCTCTATGCACCCTGGAGAGGGCAGTTCATTAAGAGGCTGTTCAGACTAGAAAGAAGCAATTCACCCACTCCCTGAAGAAATCCCTCTCCCAAGACTGCACACAGGCAGCTCCTCTGAACTCTCCACCACCCCACATCTTGTTCAAATTTGCACCATTTTCCTGGTACCAGCAAGTGTGCCCAGGCTGTTCTAGAAAGCACTCCTCCCCTCCACATCTCTAGCACAATTAATGGAGGTGAATGCAAGGCCATCTTCAAAACACAACACAGTACAAAGCAGCTCAAAGTCAACCCCAGTGCCCAAGAGAAGGAGGGAGCAAAACAGTTTGTCTTTATAATGTTTTATCTGCAATTAACACTCTTTCATTACTTCTGATAAGGTAACATCTCAGCTGTCAGACGAAACCCAAGTGCAAATAAGTGAACCTTCAAACATTCTCAAAGTGAAGATTCAGAAAGAGTCAAATACTCTTTCTTCCACCAAAGCCACTCTTCTCATATTACAAAACGTTTAACCCAATTACTTAGTCACCACTGCATTAGTTTGTACTCATACTGAGCAATTTATTGAGCAGCCCTTCAGGACCACACCTCCGGGGAAAACACACCTCGGAGGCTCCCCTGAGAGAGCTGCTCCAGACCTGGGAAGGACTCACAAGTTAGCCATCCTGTGCACTCATTTATAGACAGACTACAGGGCCATGTGGGGTTGGGGCTGTTTGCTTGTTTTAAGCAAGTTAAGCAGAGTGCCCAGCTATGCTCTACCAATACAGTGACATCCTCTTGACTTAAACCACGTGCTAATGAGCCATTGTACACCTCTGCCTTCATCCCATATGAGGCTGTTCCTATGATATTGGAAATACCAACTCAAGACCAGCTCAAAAAATTGCTTCTTCATATTTTCTTACACCATTACATACTTTAATACTTAACTCCCAAATGAAATACTTCCAAATTATAAAGCATTTGGTGTGGAACACTTGATTTCTGGGTAGCAGCAGTTAAGCACAAATGGAATAAAATCCAGATAAACCTACGAGTTAGTGTTCATTATGTCATAAGTTGCCAGCAAGTCTGACTGTCCCATATGACAGCTTAGAGGTACCAACAATGTCAGGATGCAGAGCGCATTAACCACCTGTGTCAGGGACAATAGATAATGGTCCATGGTGAAGCATACAGAAATAGAAAAGTACTGTTTGTCCATGGTGGCTCCTCCCCGGAAAGTCCCGCTTCAGCTCCTGCCCTGAAAGTTACACTTCATAATTCCTCGTAAAAGCGTCAACCCTTGGAGACCTTTCTAGATATTGCGGGGCACTTCTTCCGATGTAGGCTGGCCCTTCACATCGGAATGAGTGTGCATTTTCGTCAGTATAAAAGCCCGAGCCTCATGCGATAGAGGGGAGGCAGAACCTCATACCACCCAGGTCAGTGCTGCCCCTGCAGGTATGCCTGCTAAGGTTGAACCTACCACCTCACACTGTGATAATGTTTCTTGGTGTCATGGGTTCAGCAGTAGCAGTCATTTTTCTCCTTCTTGGTAGCTGGTACAGCGCTGTGTTTTTGATTTTGGGCCTGGGAACTGCACTGATAACACCAGTGTTTTCAGTTACTGCTTGGTAATGTTTTGGTCTGACCTAGGACTTTCTGAGCCTCGTGCTCTGCCAGGGAGGAGGGGAAGCCAGGAGGAAGCAGAGACAGGACACCTGACCCAAACTGACCAAAGAGGTTATTCCATACCACAGCATGTCATGCCCAGGATGTAAAAAAAACATGGAGGGCAGAGACCCAGAAGGGGGGGGGCTCGCTGCAGGGTTGGGCTTGGTATCGGGTGGTGAGCAGTTGTATTCTCTTTCCTTGTATTTCTCTTGTATTATTACTGGTGGTAGCAGTAGTGATTTGTGTTATACCTTAGTTACTAAACTGTTCTTATCTCAACCTGTGGGAGTTGCATTCTTTCGATTCTCTTCCCCAACCCCCTGGGACTGGGGGAAGAAAGAGGGAGGAGTGAGTGAACGAACTGCGTGAGGGGCTTAAGCCACGACACTCTGAGCTGGTTTCCTGATCATCATCACATGGTCTTTTGGGTTGGTAAGATAACCGCACATCAGAAATATCCCTTACTGTATCTTTTATTATCTCTATATTTTCCTATATTAATAAACTAGTTGAGAGTTTTCTATCTGTCTCTCATTTTCTCTCCTGGAATCCTCAAACTCTGGAACAGCACCCCCTTTGAAAAGGTACCTTTGAGTATCCCAAAGGTGTCAGTGTGTCCTGGGTTCAGCTGTAGCAGTCATTTTTCTCCTTCTCAGCAGCTGGCACAGTGCTGTGCTTTTGACTATTAGCCAGGGAACAACACTGATAACACCAATGGTTTTAGTTGTTGCTCAGTAAAGCTTACTCTGATCAAGGACTTTCTCAGTCTCATGCTTTGCCAGGGAAGAGGGGAAGCCAGGAGGAAGCAGAGACAGGACACCTGACCCAAACTAGCCAAAGGAGTATTCCATACCACAGCACGTCATGCCCAGTATAGAAACTGGGGGGAAGTTTACCTGGAAGGCCCAGATCACTGCTCAGGTCTGCTGGATATCAGTCAGCAGGTGGCAAGCAATTGTATTCTCTCCCCTTGTTATTTTGTTTATCATTATTATTACTAGTGGTAGCAGTAGTGGTTTTGTGTTATACCTTAGTTACTGGACTGTTCTTATCTCAACCTGTGGGAGTTACATTCTTTCAATTCTCCTCCCCATCCCTCCCGGAGCAGGGGGAGGAAGAAGGGGAAGAAGAAGGGAGGGAGTAAATGTGCAGCTCCGTGGCTCTGAGTTACTGGCTGGGCTTAAACTACAACAGTGAAGAACACAAACTAATGGTCAATTGTGAGCATTTATGTGACAACAGGGAGAGAGGGCTTGTACACAGCAGAAGAGCACCAACATCATATGTGAAAGACGCAGAAATACGCAAAGGGGGACAGAGATGTGTAACATCTACTACAAGGCTATGCCATTCCCACAGCACACACACCACACTGTGCTTATACACCTCAAAAAACAGTTAATATTGTTCACAGCTCTCTCAGAAGGCAAGCAGAACTGAGCTAAAATATGGTGTGTAGGTATAAAAGAAATAAAGGCTGATTCAGCCCTGCTCCCTTCCTGAGCCTGACCCTCCTCCAAAGGCTTTGCTTTAAATAAGATGTTATCACTACCTGTTTATATGCCATTACAGGAAAAAAAAAAAAAAAAAAAAGGCTTGGTTTCTTAACACTGCATTACAGAACAAGATGTTACTCAATTCTTTCTGTGAAGTACTGAGAAATAACAGACACCATGTGCAACTGAAAGCATCCATATGCTGGAGTAATCTGGACTTACATAATCGACAATTGGCATCTAACTGTGCAGAGCAGGAAAGGATAACACGCACATCTTTGAGACTTAAAACACAACTCTAAATTCATTTTGAGGAGCCTAATTCGGGAGGTGAGAGAAATTCACTTCTCCAATATACAATTTAAGGTTTGTGCCATAATAGTACACAGAAGATAACCCCATGGGGTTGATTTTTCGCTCCTTCAGCTCATCCTGTTATACAAAAATGAATAATTTGCTAATTGACAAGTTCAGTTTGAACCAATGCCACTATGACTTTGATCTTGGTAGCTGGAAGGTAAGTACTTCCAGGTTTCAAGAAGCCATGGAGAACAGCAGAGATCAGCATCCTTCTATTTTCTCAGTGCATCCTAACACTTCAAGTATCTGAGCACAGATACTCCTGGAGATCATGCTGTACTTTACCTTTGAAACCACAGCAAACAAAGCACCTGCTTCTTCATGCCCATAGTACCCACCACAGCCCCTCCAGATGAGGGCAAAACCCACCACCACACTAGGGCTTGTATGCAGGGGTAACATCTAAAGCCCTAAACCACCCCTGCCTTGGGATAGCCCCACTACTTTTAGCTCTAAACTCTGCTTCCTACCACCAGCTGCAGTGGACATCTCTAACACTCACATCTGTGTTTTCTGAGCCTGAGGGCTCACAAGTGGAAGTAAATCAACAGGAAACATGGGCACAGTTCAGAACAGCAGCCGTGACATTGGGCAGATGTGGACAGGACAGCCAAAACAGAGGTACAAAACAAACCCAAAATCCACAGACAGGCAACAAATGTGACTAAGATACATCTTCACCCCCTTCCTACCTGTTCCTAGCCAAGAGGAAACATTTTTTTCTTATAAGCATGAAGAAGCACTTTGGTATCACTCCATTAGACAGAACTCACTGCTGTTAGGTGCCAGGCTTGAGGTGGAAGGGAAGGCATTTGCCTGGCTACAAGCACCACCGTAAAGACACAGACACATTATTATGAAAGCAAATCAACTTTTTATGCACAGATAAATGATAACAAGCATTTCATTGTTGTGTTTGAAACATTTAAGATCTTAAACTGAACCACAGGAAAGCGTGTTACTAGTTAGGCTATTACAGCAAATGAAATTAAAACTAAAAATTAAGTCTAATGGACATTAAGTAAATATATATCAATTCCATAATCATCATAATACATGGTTCTTATGACAAAACTTATGCAGAACATAAAAGCACCCTTTATAACTGTGAACATTAAGCTGAGGTACCACAGGTGTCTTACAGTTTATATAAAGTGCCTCCTGCAAATAATCATGGTTCCTTGGGTGAGAACTGCCTCATGATTAACAGAGGTCCATTATAAAGTCAATACATAACCCAGCTCCTGCAAGTAGTCACCACCACATCAGACTGCATTTCTGTAGTAACCAGGGAAGAAAATATAAAGCAAATTACAGTTTAATTATTCTCCATGACAATATCTGCAAGGCCATTCTGGATAAAAACGTTTACATTCACACATGTATTTACTAAAATAAATAAAAAGCAGGCTAGAACTGCTAATGGGTCATCATGCATTAAGGATCAAGAGTCTCTACCCCCCCCTCCCCAAAATTTTAATGCATGAAGAATAAAATTCTTCAAGCTGATAGAATGGAAAACAAACCACCTCAGAAAAGTTATCTGCACATTTAGATAGAGCATACATTCTTTAAGAAACAGCTTTTGAAAGATCTAACATGTACAGGTCTGGAAGTTGTGATCCTTTAATTTTCCTGGCTGCAAACAAAGAGCACATTTATACCTCTCCCCATCCCAGCAGAAAACGCTTTCAATAAGAGAAGTCACTCGGAGTACTTACAGAGACTTGACTGGAACTGAAATAGTGACTTATTTTAATCAGCTATAACCTACTGAAAACTGAACAGTGCTCAGAATTGACAATGCTGACTCTACAGCATGGAGAGTCTTACACCTCGCTGAGGTTTAAAAGCGGCACAGATCAATAAGAACCTGTTGTCAGATATTTTTATGAAAGCCTACAGTTAAGGCCTGAAAAGGTTTGGCTACTCTCCCACCATGATCACTTGGCCTAAACAGTCATTTTTTTAGGTACTCTCTCTCTGGCTTTAAATATCTCCTGAAGCATGAGTGAATTGGAATGAGGCTCATTCAAGAGGCAGCCACTTGGGGTTTTTTAATTCATTTTGCTTGTGCCCCAAAGAAAAGCCCACAGAAAGAAAGTAGGTTATAAACTGACTTACAGTCTCTTTTCCACTCTGAAGCACCATGTTTTAAGAACAGTTGGAAGTGCTGCATTGGAAAAAAGCACCCCTCTCAGCCACGTTTCAAGGTTCCCCCTGCCAAGTTCCTTTCCCATGAAAATGGTCTGCCTGTTCTGCAATTAACAGAGGTGCAGGTTCCTTAGGAAGACCCAGAAAGAGCACAAGGAACTTTTTGAACTCATTCCAGTAAGCTGGGAACACAAAGGACAGCATTCACTCCCACTGGCACATCTGAACTCACTCTGAACATGCTTTCAGACCTCTGCATCCGTCTCTTGCCTTCACCTACAGAACAATACTTGAATCATGAGGATCATAACTTATTACAACAGTGGGAAAACAGCAATATTCTCCAAAAGTTCACTCCACCCTGCACATAAAATTGCTCATAGGTTCAACCATAAAACCAACTACCTTCTTTGAAGTTCAACTTAAAGGTGACCTAAAAAAAAAATGCATTAACATTTTACATAACCACCCTCACAGACAGCATCGCTCCTTAGTCATTTGGTGCGAGGGTTGACAAAAGCAAGTTAGGTCAGAAAGGATCTGGGTAACAAAACTCTTTACAGGTGAGCTCAGGTTACCCATAAACACCAAATGCACACACCACCAAATATATTCCAGTCATGCTCCAATTTCCCCGAGGATTGCTTGCTGCAAAGCCCAAAGTAGCATTACCATTATCATTTCAACTAATGTTGTCACTGATCCATGACTCCCCTCCACCTTAGTCTGCATATGGCTATAGAGAGAATCTCTGTACAATGCAGAGAAAACTGCTACGATACTTAGACTAAAAATAAGTAATAAATCTGCAAACTGAACCACAGTAGCAGTTGTTAGGTTCCTTTCAAAACCTTCCCTAATTGCTAGGATTGGGTTTCTACTGAAGCTCCTTACTGCAGTGGTGGAGGGGTTGAATGTTGTTTTCACAGAAGAACTTCTAAAACCACAGGCTGCATGCCTGTACCAGCAAGTATTTATATTCTGTGCACATATCAAATTATGCATACACACATCATCCTTGCTAGGCTTCAAGCAGATGAATCCCACCAGGCCCAGCTACCTTCCCCATGCCAGAGCTATCAGGTCATATACCTCACTTCCTGCTGATGTGCTCCCACATCCTTTTGCAGAGAACTGGGTTAACTGTGCCAAAACGTATCCACTTCAGAACAGTCATTTTTTCTGTAAACACAAGCAAATGCATGCTAACATGAAGTAGAACTCCAGAGCAAGCCAGGCAGCCCGCAACTCTCATGCTCCAGCAAGCAGCAGAAGGTTTGAGGGAAGCCAGGCTGCTATGCAATACTAAGCATGCAACACTGCCAGCAGACCTGCCATGCACCCTTCTCTACTGCAAACTGTATCAAGTAAATTAGCACCAGATGTATGAGATAACAGCTCTGAAGAGAATCTCCAAAGGATTCTTGTGGATTTCAATTACCTGCACCACCCTGCAAGAGTAAATTCTTCCTACAACTATTACTGGTAATGTCATGAAAAGGAGACCCATCATTCATATCCAGGACAAATCCATAAAAGAGAAAGCTTCAAAGAGCTGATCTAACCAGAGAAAATAGCTAGTCACAGGGATGCATAAGAGGTAACAAGCTATTAGCGGTACACACAACAGCAGCCCCAATGCTAACAGCACCCCAAACTCTTATCCCTGGCAGAAGTCTCCACACCCCCAAATCCTTCACCTCAATGCTACCACAACTTCACTATGTTTTTCAAGCACTTCCCTCCCAACACACGAAAACAAGGCCCAGATCTCCGAGAAGGAGATGAAGATGCAGGATGATCTCAGAGAGGAGAAAAGCAGGAACAGATGGGAGGGAACATCAAAAGGTAGATGGGCTAAAACGAGAGACAAGAATCCTGGATGAGGAAGACCAAAGTGAGAGTCGAGCACCAAGCATAACCTCCATCAGATGAGGCTTCTGGGAAGAGGGAGGGACAGACAGAAGGGAGAAGAAATATTATGGTGGGTGAAGTAGTAGAAGCTAGCAGACAGAATAGACTGCAGAAAGAAATTCAGCATTTCAAGACTACAACCTGTAGCCTTCTAAGGAGCACTACTCAGCACACCAGAAAAAAGCCACAAAGTTGACTTCTCTTCTGATCTCTTTTCCCCGGATGAGGACTAACTCAAAGGCAACTCAGTTCTCACCACATAATGAGTTTAAAACTCTGGTATCAGCACCAATCACAGGGGAAGGCAATTTAATTTGCCACCATCACCCACAACAGAGAACAGCCCTGAGTAATGCAGGGCACCTCAAATCCCAGTTAGAAAGCCAGAAGCCTTCTGGGCTGCTAGCAAAATGGAGAGCATCAAACAGATCAGATCAGGACAGTTACAGCACAGGGCCCAGAGACAGGCCACAGCAAGGAAGGAAGCTAGAGAAGATATAGCAGTTATCAGCTATCCTCATTTCCAAAACTAGCTTATTCTCACATGTCCTTTCTTGAGTGGTAGGACAAGAAACCACACAAGCTGGAATAAAAAGATCAACATTCAAGGAGAACAGGCTTTCCTCTTCAAACCTGGCTATCACATTCAACGCTTAAGATTGCACAGAAAGGTAAACTTTTACACACAAAAATACCCAGGCTTGCTTATTACAGACAAACAATCCAGCTGGAATAAATGTATCTGCCTGTGCCTAGCTGCAAGATGAAACCAAGGAGACAGCTAGCTATGGGAAGCAGCCAAACACCATAACTAGAGTTAGAGCTCACCCAGTGGTATTTAAACAACTGTAGCCCAGCCATGAGCAGGATGCTAGTTTCCCCCCCATACAGCCCCTCCCTTTCCTGCATCCATCTGTAGCTCTTCCCAGCATCAGCATGGCTAATCTCATCCATCTATCTAAAGATATAACGATAGTACGTTATAAATAGGCTTACATCTTCAGTCCATGCATGGCCTGACGCAACGGTCGGTGCAGCAAGCATTGTGTGCTGTTACGACAACAGTGACATTTCACAATCCCCAACAGCCTGCAGAACATGGAAAATACCAGACTGAAAGTATAAAGTCTACCCAAAAGATTACTGGTTTTCACAGGATACGGTCACTGCCACAGTCAGCAGGATACTAGATCTGTTAGCTCCTCCCGGCCAAAGGCAGCTATCAGGAGACCATTCCCAATGGAAAGCTTCTTGGAACTTTATCTAGCTCCTCCTGGACCTAACATGCCTGCAGAAAACCCAGCTACTTACTAGTAATTTGGAGCTCCTGGTACAACTTACTTACACAGAGTGGGTCGTAGGACAGGCTGAAAGGTGTAAGCAGGATATAGTTTTATGGCTCTGAACTCCTGCCCAGATAAGCTGATGCTCAAGGAGAGAGGAACACTTTCATGTGTGCTGTATTTAAAATGATGATGCACCACGAACTGCAGTTAAACATTTTATACTTAATAATGAAGTTTCCATTCACATTATTTTCCTTTAAACTATTTTTTTTTTAGGAGTTCTTAATTACACATCCTTTAATTTCCTATCAAGATACTCAGAGTGGCACAGTATTTCAAACACTAGCTCTCCAGTCACTTGCTGCACAGGCTGTCAAGCCTTCAGGGACAGGCTGCCTAGCCTTCAGGGACAGGCTGCCTCCGGATTGTGGTAAATTTTTCAGAGGGTAACATTACCCTTCCTTGCCATGCCCATGACACAATTTTAGCAGCTTTATGCTGCTCTGAAGGCAAATTCTTTTTTACTTTTTCTATACTGCAAAGCAGTCAGTCTTAAAAAAATAATAATAATAAAAAAAGCACAACACAAAACTTTGCAGAGGTGGCTTGTTCAGTGTTTGCTTCCCCTCCCTCCTCCCCTGATTACCTACAGCCATTTAACCACCCCACCACAACACCCTGCAGATGTTGCATCCCCAGCTGAGGACCTGAAGCCAACCACTCAAATGAGGATAGCCTTAATTTTCTCAGAGCAAATCCAAAACAACACAAGAGGAAAGGAGATGCTTTCTCCCTGTTCATAAGTGAGAAAAACACTGGCTCCCTCGGTACATAGTTGAGATAAAGCTGCTTTTACACATACTGAAGTTTTCTACCCTTTCTACTTTCAAAGCCTGTAAATTTTGTTACTAAAGAACGCATTTTAGTCATACATGAACCCAGTACAAACACTCTTGCACCTACCAGCAGAATATTTCAATGTTTCCACAACATATGGAAAGATGTAAACTTTGGTTTACTAATACAAATGCAATATACAATCAATAGCTTGCTCCTGCCACTGCAAGAAATACTCATCAGATGAGTTTGGTTTTCTTAGAGACAAGAGAAGAAAGGCTGCCTACAGATTTTGAGAGAATAATTCAATACATGAGTGCCAAGGGCAGTACTGCACACATCCATATGGCAGGGACAATGTAAATGGTAATATATGCTTCACATCACCACCCTGACAGTGCCTTCAACAATGCAGGAGAAGGTAGAGGCTGCTCACTGAGGAAGCATCCCCACCACAACCCTTATGCCCAGCAACCCTGCAGCTGCACTCATTTCACACCCCCAAAATTAACTGTACAGACAGACACCCCCCTGCCCCACTGTCCTATTTTGGTGGCAATCTGGCAATTTTTCTACATGCTGCAGTCTGGGGAAAACATTCAAGAATCAAAAGGAAGAATTATATTGGGTATTTTAGGCTCCAAAATTAACTGCACTTTCTAGCAGGTTTATTTCCTTTCCTGACCCCAATTACTCCTTCAGTTTATTAAAGAGAACTCATACACAGAAATGTTAACACCCTAAAGAGTCACATAAACAGAAAAAAAGTCTGAGGGCACCATTACAAAGAGAGTTCATAGAACTCAGTGATTGGAAATGGATCTTGAAAGATGTCAGATCAAAGCAGGATCTTTTGCATGCAAGGACTGCATTACCCTTGGAGCCACAGAGCTAATACTATCTATAAAAATATTTTGCTCAAGTAAGTCCAGAACAGCAGCATTTCACCTGTCAAAAGGTGCAAGGCTTTTATGGGATTAACCATTCCACATACAGCATAAAAATTAGAACAGCTTTTTAAAAGCGCTCAGCTGACAGAGACTACACAGACCAATGTGTGAGCCTGCTGTCTTCACACACGACATGCTGAACAAATTTTTTCACTGTTATTAGCACTTAAGCTGCTTTTTATTTTTTTTTAATACATGCTTGTAAAAGATTACAAATTGGCATCACCTTTAACTATCCACAGATGAAGCCTGCACCACCACCCAGGCTCAGCCAAATTAAGATTTTAAATACCCAACAGTTGCACTAGAAAATACACCAGAAAACACTGGTTCTCACATAGGAAAGCTTAGAAATTCCAGGTACAGCTGAATACCCTCCAGAGCAGCCTCCGGATCGTTGGTGCCAATAGCATCCTCCCCTCCTCACAGTAGGATACTGAAGACAGCATTTTGCCCAAGCATATTAAGGCTCTGGCTGCACAAGCCCATACAGTTTAGGATGCCTGTGATTTCAGATAATTGGCTACACCAGCTTTTCCTTTAACATTCCTGAGAGTATTTTTATGACCATGCAGCAGTGACATACAAATTACATACAACTTGGCAGAGAATTTCAGCACCCTGCACCCTCAGAAAAAGCAGCTCTCTCCATGCTGATCTCTCTTGCAGGAAAAAGAAAATATTTAAAAGCCGCATACAAATCATTCCTGTAAAGTGTCATGCAGACTGGTTTAAATTAGATGTTTATCACAAAACACTGAAATCTCTGCTATGGAGACACCAGTTTCTCTCCACAGCCTTTTACAACTGAAATACCTACAGTTCTGACTTGCCACCAAGGAAGCAGACAAGCCACCTTTACTAGAGGCCCATCAAGGAAATACAATTAGAATAACAACCACCATGTAAATATTTCCAAGTATTATTTGCTTCACTGTACAGGAAAGCAATAGTACCTGCCACTACTTGCTATGTATCTACCACCATTAAATCTTAATACCAAGGAAGAATTTCAATCTATGAGGCAGACAGTCAAGCCTGAAATTCAGGTGTTGCTCAAGAGGGGCTAAACTCAGGAGGGAGCCTCACTCACTCATTTCACAAAATGTAATTAACCAGCTCCTGTGCATTTCCTTCCCTCAGAGAAGGATTTCTTCACTGAGTAATCAAACCCCCCCAAAAAAAAAAACCAAAAAAAAAACAAAAAAACAAAACCCACACACCACAAAGCTTGTAGAAGATTCAAGCATTACTCTAAAAAATACTGCCATTTCTTCACAGTAACTTAAAGCTCTTCTTCATTTTTGCCTTAGTCACTGCGTGGATCTAAAACTAACTGAAACCAAGACTCCCCATCCCATGGGAGCCCCCAAAATCCTGGTTTTGTTCCTATACATGAGACACTTCATTATTACAGATTATTGCCTTCATTTAACGTATAGAGAAGCAGGAGGTAATAAAAATAAAAAAAAAAAACTTCATACTTCAAATACATCCAAAAGCCACAACAAAGACAGTACAGATTAAACACTGTAAAGATATACTAGTCAGGAGCCTTCCTTTGAAATATCTTCAGGAAACACCATCATCACACAGCCATGTTACAATTACACAATTAAAATAATCACCACCAGTCGTGAGCAGTCCATCTGGTTTACAGAACAGGAGCACTGCTGGTACAGTATTGATTAACATGACTAGTCTTTATTGACCCTAGAGAAATACATTTGTCTGCTCTACTGAACAGCAGAAGAACACTGCACGACACTGTGAGATGCTTTGGTTTGTTTAGAAGTGGTTTTGGGAACTTAGTTGATGAAAGCATAAGTAGAAAATAATTTTAAACAGGTTGTCTACCACACACAAAAGAAAAAATTAAGCCCAGCACTCTGCTGGAGGGTTTTTTGTTTACAGGGCTTTTTGAGTTTTCTTCCCCCATCCAAAGTCTGAGAAAATGGTATTACATTTAGGTAAAACATCCTAAAAACAAAAAGTAGCACACTTAAAAAATCATTTTACCCTGAGCCATAGGTTGGGATTTTTTTTTTTTTTTAAATGAGGATAGGGACTAGAGTTCACTTTTAAAAGCAGAACTGAACAGTAAAACCAATTGTGAAACACTAAGTGTAACATCTCCAGCTCCCAGCCTGTCAAAGCAGCAAATGCTTCCACGATCAGGGCTCTCATCATCAGCTGAGAGCAGAAATAAGGAAAAACCAGGCGGGAACGGATCCAGTCAGAAGGCAGAAATCAAAGTGCTTGCACATGCTCCAACTCCAGCACAGTGTTCACTGTGGGAGCAATATGGTCTGCTGTGAATTTCACAAACCAAATCCTCAGCACTTACTCAGACAAGTCTGAATATGATGCAAGTCCCTGCTAGCCCAACAATACAGGTACATAGCAAACCCCACAGAGGCCCAGACCACCCTTTTCCAGGGAGGACACAGACAGGACAGGCCCTGGCAAGTCTTATCCCTTCCTGCACTACCTCCTTTAGGACTGACAAGTTCTAGAAGCAAAGACCTGGAGCACCTCTGCATAAAAAGAGCTGAGTTCCACAAACCCCAGACACAACTTGGCAAGAGCAGACACAGGGACAGATAAGGCTCTGCCTTGGGGACAGACACAGGAAGACCATGAGGGTAACTGTGCTTCGGGAGCAGCTCAAGCAGAGCCCTGAGTGCACACCCACGGGCACAGACCACTCCTCAGATGGAGATCACCCACCAAGGGAGCTTCCCACAGGAAGAAAACAGGTCACACAGCTTCAGGGTAATGCTTTGCAAGGAAACAAAGTGCTTGAAAGTTTCCCTGCGAAGACAGAGAAGGCAGTGCAGGTCTCACACCACGCAGCATTTTAAGCCCTTCCACCATAGCCGTTTAAAAGTGCTCAAACACACACCTTTAACTGCCAATAAATCAGTAAATCCATTTGGTAAAATGCCAACTTCTTTCTTTTTAAGTTAATCAAGTCAAATATTTAGTTCCTGGTAGAGCACACACAAAAGAATGCATCAATGCCATTTGAAAACAGGCAAGAGTAAATCTTTTTCCTCTCCATGACTCCATGGAGTGGTGTTGTCCATCCCGTGTGTGCCCCCCCCCCCCGAAAAGGGAAATAATTGGAGTGATTATACAAAAATATTCCATTTTATCAATAAACCAGAAAAAAAAAAAAGGAGAAATCCATTTAATTCCAAGTTCCTTGAATTTATATAAATCTCAGAAAAGCACACAGCCGCTACAAAGCATTACATTCACAAGATGTTTTCAGCTAAATATCTTTACCTGCACAGGAAAGGAAAAAATATATATATAAAATGAATTGGTCTACATCCAATTTCAGAAGCCATCTCAGGAAGGAATTTTGCTTCAAGAGATGCTTGTTGTATCTTGTTCTCTGCCTATAGGGCCATGTCCCCAGTGATAAGAGAGTACTTTGTATACAAAACCAGGAGGGCAGAAGAACCCTTTCCTGCAACTGAATATCAAAACACATTTCCAAGCTTGGAGTAGAGACCAACCTATAAACATACCAACTCTTGTGCCCCAATGAAGAGGCCGGTTCTGAACCTGCACACACACTCCCTGGCAGGACAGCTGCTCTCTCTGGGAAAGGGCAAAGGACATCAAGGGCTCAGCTCATCCCAGCTCCTTTTTGAGGCAAGGGCTGGGGGGAGAGAGCAACGATTTGCCTTTCTAAACATGCAATCAATCTACCCGATAGGGAGAAGTAAATTTTGGAATGCAGAAGTGCAGCTGTTTTGGACTGGGATTTTTTTTTTTCCTTCTTTTTTTCTTTTCTTCACTAAAGGGCAAAGGTGTCAAGCAGCTCCTCCCCGGCACACAAAGGCTTCTCCAAGTAGAAAAATACCAAGACAATTTAAAGATTAAACTATAAAATAAATAAACACAGATCAGTCAGGCTGTCTGGCGGCAGCTCAGTTCAGCTCCATCCTCTGCGCATACACACACGCAGGGCTAACGCCTACCCAGGGATGATGAAATGGGAAACGGGAACTACCATTTCAGACAACTTTTGGTCTTGTTCCTCCCTGCACAGCACTCATCCCAAAACGCAGCTCCTCTCCCACCACACCTCGGCGTCCTCACAAAAAACAGGGTGGATGGGGGGGGGACGACAGACACCCGCGTTTCTCTTGCTCTATCATGTGCCCCACCGCCCCTCACAAGCCGCCATAGCCCTGAACGTTCACCAGCCCCCGAGCTCTCTCTGCAGCTCCCCCCAACCCCCACACGCATCAGTCCCTCCAAAACCAAAGCACACACACCAGCTCCCCCCCAAGCCCTTCTCACCCCAGCCAGGCCCCCTCAGCCCCCCCACCCCAACCCCCTGCCCCCCCAGGCCCTCTCCCCTTCCACCGCCTCCGCCCCCGCTCTCCCCAACCCCCCACAGCCCTTTCTGACCCTGATCTCCCTCTCCACTACCCTACAGACCCCGCATCCTCTTCTCACCCTCAGTACGTCGTTGCCTCCCCTCGAGCCGACCCCGAACTACCCTCACCCTACAGCCCCATAGTCTTCCCCCATCCGCTCCCGGTGCCGCCTCTCTAGACCCCTCGACCCTCACGCCCTCGACTCCTCCCTGTCCCGGTACCACTCACCCCCACCTAGGCCGCCCCTCTCCTCCCACACGAGGTCGCGGCAGCCCCTTCTCCTGCCCCAAGCTGGGCCCCGCTCCCTGGGCACGGCCCCGACCCCGCCTCGCTGCCCCTTACCTCAGCAGGACGAGGGCAGGCTGGCGGGGGAGCGCGGCTTGCGGAACTAGCGGCAGGGACAGCAACGCTTCCCGGCCGCATGCTCCATGATCCCACCGCAGTCAACCTCGACTAGCAGGGCTGATCTGCAGGACTCCCTGCCTGACGACCAACCGACCACCGATCAGACGCCACTACTCATTGGCTAGCCGTATCAGCACACCCCATTGGCAGAACACAGAGTGAAGAAAGAGGGAAGAAGAAAAAGGAAAGGAGGTGAACCACAGCCTTACAGCGCTCCGCCTCCCGCCGCACGCGAGGGCCGCCGGGAGTAGTAGACGCCGACGTGCCCCGTGAATCCATTGGTGGGCGCTGTAGAGGTCACGAGCGTGGCGGCGCTTTCGGGCAGGTTTTGCGGTGGTGACGGGAGATGCTGTGTGGAGTTTCCTCGTAGGATGGTGGTGGGGCTAGTCCTATCTCCTCCTGTGCTCTCCGGTCCTTGCCCTGTCAGAGCCCTCGGAGTCCCCGGCCACCCTCCCCTGAGGGTCTCTCCACCGGTCGGCCAAATACGACTACCCTTCACCGCGGTCCTGGCGCAGCTGAACCGCTCTCTGCTCCTCGAGTGTAGTCCCCACCACGCCTCCGGTGCTTGTCCCGGTGTGTGTGGGACGCCGTCAACGGGGGCTCCCAGGTTTTAAGAGAGAGAACAGTGGCCGGTAGCGTTTGCCTACTGACATGCTTGAAAATCTATAGCCTGAAAGGAGATTGTAGTGAGGTGGGGTCGGTCTTTTCTCCCAATTAGCAAGTGATCTGACAAGAGGTAATGGCTTCAAGCTGCACCAGGGGAGGTTTAGATTGGATATTAGGAAAAATATCTTCACCAAGAGGGTGATCAGGCATTGAAACAGGCTGCCCAGATGGTAGTGGAATCATTGTCCCTGGAAGTGAAACTGTGTAGACGAGGTCCTTAGTGACATAGTTTATTGGTGGTCTTGGCAGTTCTGGAGGAACAGTTGGAATTGATCTTAAAGGCTTTCTTCAACCCAGTTGATTCTATGATTCTATGAAAATCAGTGGCAGGGTAACACGCTGGCCTGTGAAACAGCAGTGGTGTCAGGTGCGGGTCTGCTCCTGCTCCCGGGGCGCTGGCTGCTCAGGCTGGGGTGGGCACAGGGAGACTGTGGGTGCCTCATTACTATGCCACTCATCAGGGAAACACTGAGCATAGGCTTGATGGTTTGATCCCACCTTCATCCCAGTGCTGGGAACAGACACCAGCACTATAAATCAAAGGTGGTTTGGGGCCAAATTCCTTAATTATGTTCTCATTAAAAGGGCTTGATGCCAAATGTTTGCTTTCACTTTCAGAAGAGGCTTCTCTTGGAAGTCACCTACATGAAACATTGTTCCTGCACCACTGCTGCAGGAGAGAAGTGAAGGGGTCACACAGGTTGGGGTCCAGGCTGATTGAACCCATTGTCACAGTGCTCGTGCTCTCCTTTGTCCCTCAAGGAAGGCTGAGAGTGTGGCAACTCCACCAGGTCCAGGCAGTCACCACCAGACAGAGAAGGCGCAGCAGAACAGGCCATGCTCCTTTGTGGCCCTGGGATGGGTCTCCTGCTCCTGACTGGCTGCAGCAGTTGTGCTGGGCTTATTTTCTTTAAAGTGCTAATTTCATAATACCAAGAGGGTTTTGTGTGGGTTTACTTCTAGGGTTTCTCCTAAACAACCAAATCATGGCTCTCCAGATGAAGATAGTGGACAAGCCTCCTGCCTTTGTTCTGCTGGGATTGGGGAAGTGGCAGAATTGACTGTGCTGCACAGGCAAGTGGACACGTGACAGCTCAGCTCCTGCACTAGAGAAAACTCAGCCAGTGCCTGTCTTGCCTGGCTGTGGCTGTGCTGCAAACCCCAGTGAGGTTGTCATATCTCCTCCCAACAGTTGCTCTATTCCCACCCATTGTGTTTGTGCTCTCCAGCACTAAGGTAATGCCAAAATTCCTGGTGGATCCTGTTATTCACACACAGCTACCCATGCCTGAGTTCATCATGATCCTTCTGCAGAGTAGGAACACCTGTTGTACATCTGCATTTTGTACTGCACATCTGTGCCAGAGCCCTCTCGTATCACCGAGGTAAACCAAGCACTGTGGTTTTCACTGTGGGAGAGCACTATTCATGGAGTAGATCTTCACAGTGAGTACAAAATGGGGGTGTCATCGGTTCAGCAGTAGCAGTCATTTTTCTCCTTGGTAGCTGGTACACCGCTGTGTTTTTGATTTTGGGCCTGGGAACAGCTCTGATAACACCACTGTTTTCAGTTCCTGCTTGATAGTGTTTTGGTTTGACCCAGGGCTTTCTGAGTCTCATTCTATGCCAGGGAGGAGGAGAAGCCAGGTGGAAGCAGGAGAAGCCAGGTGGAAGCAGAGGCAGGACACCTGACCCAAACTGACCAAAGAGGTTATTGCATACCATAGCATGTCATGTCCAGGATGTGAAAACGGTGGGCAGAGACCCGGAAGGGTGGGGGGGGACTGCGTGGTCGGGTTGATATCGGGTGGTGAGCAGTTGTATTCTCTTTCCTTGTATTTCTCTTGTATTATTACTGGTGATAGCAGTAGTGATTTGTGTTATACCTTAGTTACTGAACTGTTCTTATCTCAACCTGTGGAAGTTGCATTCTTTCGATTCTCCTCCCCATTCCCCTGGGACTGGGGAAAGAAAGAGAGGGAAGTGAGTGAGTGAGTGAGTGAGTAAACTGCGTGGCTTAGAGGCTTAAACCACGACAGGGGGCGTGTGTGGTCTTTGTTTTGGTGGCTGAGGATGGGGAATCAGGAGGTGGCAGCTCTACCATAACCTTGGCAGTAATTGTTAGGGGGGTTTAACCACCTGTTTCCCGGAGGGTGGCCTATAACTGCAGTTGCTTTTTTGGCATTCACAATTCCACTTTGAGTCACACGTTTGGCAGCTTGAAGGACTTCTCTTGTGCACTGAGGATGACAGTAGACCCCAGAAGAATATCTTTGCTGGTCTCAGTGGTGATGGAGTAGCAGCTCAGGAACACGTGTCTGACTTTGGTGTTAAATAACAGCATGAGAGATTTATCCTCAGCCTGTTAAGCTGGTCCTGTGCTCTACTTAAGCTTACTCTTTTTATCTCTGCCTATCTTCCTCCTCCTCTGTCAGGCCTCCTAAACCAGTCAAAAGAAAGGCTGTTGGGGCTTTTTTGTCCTCCCTTCCATTAAGCTTCTTGTCACACTCCTCTGAAAACATTGCAAGTAAATTGTCACGGTTTAAGTCTCTACCCCCCCCCCCCGCAGTTTTCTCACTCACTCACTTCCCACTCTTTCTTCCCCTAGTCCTGGGGGGATGGGGAGGAGAATTAAAAGAATTCAACTCCCACGGGTTGAGATAAGAACAGTTTAGTAACTAAGGTATAACATAAATCACTACTGCTACCACCAATAATAATACAAGAGAAATACAAGGAAAAAGAATACAACTGCTCACCAAGCCTGACCCAGCCAGTGCACCCCCCAGCAGTGAACCCCCCAAAAGCCCCACCACCCCCTTCCGGGTCTCTGCTCTCCGTTTTCACATCCTGGACATGACGTGCTGTGGTATGGAATAACCTCTTTGGTCAGTTTGGGTCAGGTGTCCTGTCTCTGCTTCCCCCCAGCTCCCCCTCCTCCCTGGCATAGCATGAGGCTCAGAAAGTCCTTGGTCAGACCAAAACATTACCAAGCAGTAACTGAAAACACTGGTGTTATCAGAGCTGTTCCCAGGCCCAAAATCAAAAACACAGCGCTGCACCAGCTACCAAGGAGAAAAATGACTGCTACTGCTGAACCCAGGACAGTATCCACCCCTTATTCCATACCATTCACGTCATGCTCAGATCCCACATTTTCAGTATACCATCACGTGTATATATGCATCCACACACACACAGAGGGAGGGAGATCATTCCTCAGTGCATGGACCAATCCCTATAGAGCTGCTGAGTCCATCCAGTCCGTGATATCAAGCTCCATCTCCTGTAACAGTCCTTCAGAGCAGGAGAGGATGTGTGCAGTGTTCACACTTGTGAATAACCTGGGCAATAGTGTCCATTGCTAAGCCCACCCCTCGATCAGAAGTCCACCCCTTGATCATGAGTCCATCTGTATGTTGCATCTCTGTCCTGATGGCCTGAGGTCTCATAGGCCCACCAGGCTCAAAATAATTCACCCTTATGTTGCCAGTCTAAGTCCATCTGAGCCACTTCATTTTAGCCACTTGTCATTGGGGACTCCATACAGCTGCCTTCCATCTCTGACGCTTCCAAAGCACTGGAGGGGTCCAGTGGACTAGATACTCGCACTCGTCCACACTGTCCCACACACCCTGCCACTCATGACTGTCCAGCTTTGGGGAAAATCTCTTGGCCATCCTGGATTGTAGTCTAACCCCAGACAAGGCCCACACCCCACTCTGCTTAACTCTGGGGACCAGATGAAATGGCTGTGGGTAAAACACACTCTGTATGTATACCAACATGCTGATCCCCATCACAATCAGCAGGCAGGTCTCAAGGGTGCTTAAAGGCCATTCAAAACCATCGGAATTCTCAAATGAGGCTGCTGTACTTGTCACTGGGGCTGGTGTAGGTGCTGTGCTTGCCGGCTCTCTTACCCCCAGCTGCTCTTTGTCTGAGTCCAAATCTTCCTCCTCTGCCTTGCTGGGAAGTGCTGCGTAGTCTCCTGCATCCTCCTGGGGCTCAGGATCTCGGGGCTCTGCGGGCGGCTGCTGGGGAATGCTCTCGGTCGCTGCGGGGCTGGGCTCGGCCTCGGGGCTCGGCTTCGCCGCCGCCACCCCCCGCTCGGCGGCGGGGCTCACCCCCTCTGCCACCTCCTTCATGGTGACCGTGTCCCGGGGGCAGCTCTCCCGGGCCGTTTCGGCCGGCGGCGGCGGCTCCCGGGGCCGCCCCGCCTCGGCTTCCCCTCCTCCCTTCTGGAGCTCGCCCGTATTACAAGCCATTTCATTAGAGTAAAATGTAACAAGAAACTTAACCCAAAACCCAGATGTGAAAAAGGTTAAGATAAGAAATACCGGCTGCAAGTAAAATATCATACGCTGAACCTGTGAGAACCAGAGCAACAACTCTGAGAGCCAATAAATCAGCATTGCGACGAGTAGCTATTAATCCTGTCTTATCTCAACCCTTCGGGCCCCACGTTGGGCGCCAAAAAGAACTGTTGTGGTTTAAGTCTCAATACCCCCCCCCCACGCAGTTTTCTCTCTCACTCACTCACTCCCCTTCTCTTTCTTCCCCCAGTCCCGGGGGAATGGGGAGGAGAATTAAAAGAATTCAACTCCCACAGGTTGAGATAAGAACAGTTTAGTAACTAAGGTATGTTATAAATGTTCAAAGACCAGTTCCAAATCAAATGGATATTTATTGTAATTTCATATAGGAAAGGTAATAAGCAAACAGCGCTGGGTGCGCGGGGAGTCTCCGCTCCGCCAGCACGCACACCAACGATCACACAGTCACTCCTTTTACAGAGCTTATACATGCATATTCACTAAGATGTTGTAATAGGTAAATTTGCTCCCGCTTCGTATGATAATTAGTTTCGCAAGTCTTTTCCGCATGCGCACTGTCTCCTGGTGGTCTTGGGTGAGGGTCTCGGGATGAAGTAAGAGTCTTCCTCAGTGACCTTTATACAGACTTTTAAGGTTGAACTTTTTACCTTCTTTCTCTGCGCATGTCCCTTACTGCTTCTTCTGCCCCCCTCTTAGTTGTCCTTGGAATTTACAGTCTCATAGATAAGGGGGCTTCTACAGTTTGTCTCAAAGACAAAGGAACTTAGATAAGGGGGTTTCTGCAGTTTCTTAAAGACAAAGGAACATCTGTAGTTTATGATTACCCAAACTTCACGTAGGGGCCTTACTTAATTAACAGTTACCCAAACCTTATTGTATCAGCCTTGCTTCAGTTACACAGTTAACATTACTCTCAGCAAATTTACAATGTTGGTTTTTATTACAGGTATAACATAAATTACTACTGCTACCACCAATAATAATACAAGAGAAATACAAGGAAAAAGAATACAACTGCTCACCAAGCCCGACCCAGCCAGTGCACCCCCCAGCAGTGCACCCCCCAAAAGCCCCACCACCCCCTTCTGGGTCTCTGCCCTCTGTTTTCACATCCTGGACATGACGTGCTGTGATATGGAATAACCTCTTTGTTCAGTCTCTGCTTCCTCCTGGCTCCCCTCCTCCCTGGCATAGCATGAGACTCAGAAAGTCCTTGGTCAGACCAAAACACTGCCAAGCAGTAACTGAAAACACTGGTGTTATCAGCGCTGCTCCCAGGCCCAAAATCAAAACCACAGCGCTGCACCATCTACCAAGAAGGAGAAAAATGACTGCTGCTGCTGAACCCAGGACATAAGTGTTTGCCTCTCTGGGGCCTCTGAGCAAGTAGATGAGAGGGGAAACATGTTTTTTCATTTCCTAAATATAGTTGGCTGTAACTGCCTCCTTGGCAGCCTTGAATGTCATCCAGGTCAAAGATCCAGTGGTGGGGAGGAAGTTAAATCCTTTCTATGTCATCCTGACCTTTTTCCACTTGAAGGCAATGGTCTGAACAGTCAACTGATTTCAGGGAGGGACTTTAAAAGCACTTGGTGAAAGAAAGCTAACAGCAGGAGCAGGGGGTGATGATTCCAGTTGGGAGTGTTCTGTTGATTTCTAGGTGAGAATTCTGTGATGAAGGTCTTCAACCTGCTTGGGTTCATTACCCTGAGGTGGCTTTTGCTCCTTGCAATGTAATTGCAATACTTAAGAGGAAAAAAAAATTCCCCAACCTATAGTTAATTGTTGAGCATCTTTATCCTGCACTAGAGCTCTCAAATCCTAAAAGAAAACAAATGCTGTGCTGAAGAAAGAGAACATTGCATGAGGGCAGAGAAATTAGGCCACTTGGGAAATGTGCTCAGGCCTATTCCTGTCTGTCATGGCAAACTGAAGGGACACTAATTTGGGGAAGGAGCTCAGTGACCCTTTGGTCCTTGCTCCGTTTCTCTTCCCCTGTCTCACTCTGGACATGGCATCTGCGCCTGCTGCTCACCTCCTTTTGCAACTTCAAGATAAACATATCCATCTCTGCTTCAGCTGAGCTCCCTTAAAGCTCTACAGCAACTCTCTCATGGTGGAAGGAACCATTATGTCAAGCATAAGGTCAAAACTACCCATCTGTGCTCTTGTGGGTGCAGTTCTCTGTTGATTCAGCTCCTCTCAGGATGTGAAGATGGGAATCTATTTTTAATACATGAGACAACATGTGATTTATGACTATTACAGTCACACATCAGGGTAAATCCTGTGTGACCAGTCAGGTGCCAACATCAGAGACCAAGAGAATAGAACTTTAGAAGAACCTTTAAGCTTGGCTCATGTTTTAATTGGTGTCATCTATTAACATTTTGAATAGAGATGGTTTTGGCAAACAAAGCAGCCATTTAGAAAGCCAGCAAGAAGTACAGCTGATGCTCTTGGTACTGCAGCAGAAGCCTCCCCAACTCTGCACACAATCTCATTTTCTTAAATAAAACTAATTTCAAGCCATCCTTGTTGTTTGGTGGTTGTTGTTAAAGGACAACTCCAACTTAAAACAGACCCTTCTTCCTGTGATGCCATTAAGAAATAAAAGGCTGGGCTTCCACTTGCTTTATAATGAGGTGGTTGCTCACAGCTCCATGAGATGTAATTAAGTAATGAGACTAAACTGAAGCAACAGCTCACTCTTACCAAAATCAGCTGCCTTTTGAAGGTTTAACTCCTCACTGCAGCCCACAGCGTGATCAGTGGTGGCCCAGTGGCAGAGCCACTGAAGCAGGACCTGGATTAGTTCCTGTGTTCCCTCACACCCTCAGTCTGACTAGGCAGCAGTATTTTTGGACCCCTCAAAGCTCTGAGCTGCTCTTGTGGGTAGTAAGTCTATTTACATGGTTCCTTGCAGGACAGACCCTATGCTCATGTGAATAGTAAGTTCAGGGAGCTTTGGGCCTCATGCATCCCTAGAGGAGGATGTTTTCCCATGGTAGTGATCCCCTGCTGCTGGATAAATGCCTTGTATTGATGTTCTAGATGTGACCTCAAGGCAGTCCTGTTCTAATTACTGTTTTTATGATTCCTAATGACCAGCTTTAGGTTTCTTAGCCTGCTTATGGATTTCAGGGGTATGGAGTGACAGTTGCTCACTCGGAACTTACTGACCTTCTCCAGTCTGTGGGGTTTGGAGATTACTTCAGCCATCTCCTGCACACAGATAGATTCCTGGTCTTCTGCAATCTGCACACTTCAGCAGCTCTTCAGGGAATGCACTCCCATGGAGCAATCTGTTCATTCATGGTCTTTGAGTCAAAAACAAGCTGTTTCCCTCCTCCTGCTCTACTGCTGCAAGCCAAGCTGAGAGGTACCCGTGTCACTTAGAATCATAGAAAAGTTAGGGTTGGAAAGGACCTTAAGATCATCTAGTTCCAACCCCCCTGCCATGAGCAGGGACACCTCACACTAAACCATGTCACCCAAGGCTCCGTCCAACCTGTTCCAGTGCTTCACCACCCTCACAGTAAAGAACTTCTTCCTTATATCTAACCTAAACTTCCCCTGTTTAAGCTTGAACCCATTACCCCTTGTCCTATCACTATAGTCCCTAATGAAGAGTCCCTCCCCAGCATCCCTATAGGCCCCCTTCAGGTACTGGAAGGCTGCTATGAGGTCTCCATGTAGCCTTCTCTTCTCCAGGTTGAACAACCCCAACTTTCTCAGCCTGTCTTCATACAGGAGGTGCTCCATCCTCCGTATCATCCTCGTGTCCCAGTTATGCCTTATGACCACCAGCTGCCTCACTGTGGGGCTGGGGGTGTCCTCCTTGCCCCTAGGGAGGAGCAGTGTTGCATGCAAGAGGAGCAGGTTGGGAGGTGGGTTTGGCAGTGATCCCAAGCTGTTCCTGGAGGAACAGGTGTGATGGTTTTGGTCTGGCTCATATGAAGAGGATACTCACTGAACAGATCTTTCCTTGGTGAGGGGTCTCACTGTGCTTGAGGGAGAAGAAGTGTGGTCTTTTAAGCATAGCTTTTTTTCCCAAGCCTGAGGCTTTCCTGGATGCTTGGCCTTGCTATGATGAAGGGGAGGATCTATCCCATGACCTTGACTTGTCATCTGCAGAGAAGTAATTTAAAGAAAACCCATCTGGTACATGACAGGTGCATGCTGCTGAAGGGTGCTGGAATACTCTAGGGCATCACTGAGCTGTGCGTTTTTGTCCTGCCACAGAGGTGGCCTGGCTTCTGCTCCTGGGTGAGTAACAGCAATTTTTCATCCCTTGAAAGCGTCTGAATTTACCTTCTGGCACCTTCAGCTCTATATTTAACCCTTTGATTTGTTATGGATGTGAAGTCTGTGGGTGACACAGTGGCCATCTGATGCCAGGTATCCATTCTTTCATTTTGCAGAGTGCTGTGTTGAAATGAGCTGGAGCCAAGCTTGGGGGGGGGGGGGGTGATGGCATCCTGCAAGGAGATTCCTGAGACTCAGGGGCAGGGACAAGGGCAGCAAGATTGTCTTACAGGGAGCATGGAAATAGGAGATGTGGATTCTCCAAAGTAGCAGAGCAGAGAGCTGTGTTGGCTGTGGAAACTGATTTCTTCTGGCCTGAAAAACACAAGATGGGGCTGCTAATGCTGCTTCCGGTTCCTAACCTGCTCAGGAGATAAACCAGGGATTTCAGACTCCAGTCCAGTACCTTTCCCCAGTGGTAAATACACACGGCATTACTGAGTGATGTCACAGCTGGAGCACATCCCAGCAAGGCCAAGCGGGGATCAGGTTATATCTGTCTTGTAAGAGCACTGGCTTACTCCCAAAGGAGCATATTGCCAGTCCAAGGGCAGTGACTGAAGCCACCTTTCCTAAGGTCATCTCTTGCACACGCAGAGAGGACAGTGCTCATTTTCACGTACATAGCCTGAGCTGCCCATGCAGAAGTCACAGTGTGGCAACAACGGGTGCTTGCTGCACATAGAGCAAAACCTCTTGACTATCCTTTCTGGCAACCATTTTTGTTGGCACCAGCAAGGTGAGGACCCTCAGGCCCCCTTCCCAAGGCTTCATCATCTGGTTACCTTTGAGGCTCAGTGGGTGTTGTGGTTTAAGCCCAGCCGTAAATCAGCCACGCAGTTTGCTCGCTCATTCCCCCCCCTTTCTCCTCCTCCCCCCCCACTCCCGAGGGGATGGGGAGGAGAATTGAAAGTATGTAACTCCCACAGGTTGGGATAAGAACAGTCCAGTAACTAAGGTATAACACAAAACCACTACTGCTACCACCAATAATAATAATGATAAGGGAAATAACAAGGAAAGAGAATACAACCGCTCACCATGCACCGACCAATACCCAGCCCAACCCAACCATGCAGTGCACCCCCACCCTTCTGGGTAACTGCCCCCAGTTTATATACTGGGCATGATGTGCTGTGGTATGGAATACCTCTTTGGTCAGTTTGGGTCAGGTATCCTGTCTCTGTTTTCTCCTGGCTTCCCCTCCTGCCTGGCAGAGCATGAGACTCAGAAAGTCCTTGGTCAGACTAAACATTCCTAAGCAGTAATTGAAAACACTGGTATTATCAGTGCAGTTCCCAGGACGAAAGTCAAAACCACAGTGCTGCACCAGCTACCAAGAAGGAGAAAAATGACTGCTACTGCTGAACCCAGGACACTGTGAAAAGAGGAATAGGAATCACATCAACTCCAGCTATGTGGTGTGTCTGTAAATAACCAGTCCTCATAGTTCAATACAGTTTTGTCATATCTAGACCTACAGCTTCTGGCCAGGAGCACTGCAGCAAGAGCCCAGCTGCCCTAAACCCTAGGAATGCTGTTTGTTCCAATCAGTGAGCTCACCCAGATTCAGGTGAGGGGTTGTCCGTGCTGAGCCTTGGACCCATTCAGCTTTCTCTGCCCTCCATCATTAAATGTATCCAATTTTGTCTTTGCAGAAGCTAGAGCAAACCTGTAAGGCAGGTGTCATGAAACCCATTTGGCTCGCTCTTGGGTCAGAATGGCAGAAGTCATTGAAGTCCTGTCTAAGCAAACTGTACTGCTCCACTTCTAATCAGACCATAATTCCCTTTAAATGATGCAACTCTTTAAAAATAAATGAGCCTAATTAGCAACAAGTCTAATCAAGAAAATGGATGGAAGCAAGGTGTGACATACCTTGAGTGAAGTGGAGGTAGGGCTGGAACCCTGCCATGGTTGGGGGGCAGTGAGGGGCCCCATAGCCCCTGGCACACTTTGCTGTAGTTGCTGTATCCCCAGTGGAGATCCCATACCTCTGTGCCTGTGCTAGAGGGCACAGCATTTCCAAAAGAGCCCTTTCCTCTTCCAAACATAGCTGGGGCATAAATACCCCACCACCACGGATCCTTCTGCAGGGTGGGTGAAGACATGACACTCATCTCTGCAGCAGACACTAGGCCAAGCAGGGTGTCATGCACAGGTGACACAGAACAAAAGGCTTGTACTCTTCTGTCTGTGCTTGTGCTAAGCCAGTTTTTATCCTGTCCTTCCCTGGCCTAGCCACTTAGGGCCACTGCAGCATCAGCTTGGTCTGTCCAGCCATGCCAGGTGGGATCTGTATCTCCACAGCTACTGTCACCTCCCCACCATGACAATGCAAGCTATGACCAGATTAACTACAACCAGTTTAATTTTGTGTCTGTAAATTAAGCTGTTTGATGATTAAGCCAGTGATACAAAGAGACTTCCAGGAGTGAGGAGGACATTAACATGCTAATAGATCTTGCTGGTAGAAGGTTTACTTAGACACATTCCAGGGGGCAGATGGCAGTTAATATCCTAAGAGACGCTTCTAGAAAGAGGATGCTAATTCAGATGTGCTGGGAAGAGAGATAATTTATTATTATTTTATGTAGCCCTGCAAACTCCCATTCAAGAATGCCTGAGATACTTGAGGACAGGTAAGTTAGGAAAACTAACAACAGCAAGGAACCTAAAAGTCATCCTGGAGCAACATGAGGGGAGAAATATGGACAGGAGTGAGAGAGAAAATGCTGCAGAAACCATCCTGGTCAGCAAGACAGGAGAGGAGAAGGAAACATGACTTCTTGTAGGCACATCAAAGAAATTGGGCAGGAGAGATCAGACCTGCTGGTCTCACATATTCATTTCAGTAGAGCAAGAAGAGTGTAACTGTGGTAGGAGGGAGGCGATGGCTCCAAAATGCCTTCTTACCCCAAAGAAATACTCATCAGAGCACATTAAGGCCACTCACTCTTAGGTGCACAACTAGTGCAAAACAGGAAGAGATTACACAAGATTTAGGATCAGGGAATTAAAACACAGTGACTTTTGTGGTAACTATACACAGGGAACTTAACACTACTCATAACCTTGACATGCCCTGGTTTAATACTTGGGGGGGGAGAGTCCACCCCTGTTAGAAATGTGCACGCACACCAACAGAACAATTTGAAATGCAGAATACCAGTTGCATTGTAGCTTGGCTACTGCGAGTTATCGTGGTTTAAGCCCCTCAAGCAGTTCACTCACTCACTCACCCCTTCTTCCTTTCCCACAGCTCCTGGGGGGATGGGGAGGAAAATCGAAAAAAATGTAACTCACACAGGTTGAGATAAGAACAGTCCAGTAACTAAGGAATAACACAAACCCACTATTGCTACCACCAATAATAATAATGACAAGAGAAATACAAGGAAAGAGAATACAACTCCTCACCTTCCGATACCAAGCCCAACCCAGCAGCGAACCGCCCTCTTCCGGGTCCCTGCCCTCGTTTTTACATCCTGGGCATGATGTGCTGTGGTATGGAATACCACCTTGGTCAGTTTGTGTCAGGTGTCCTGTCTCTGCTCCCTCCCGGCATCCCCTCCGCCCTGGCAGAGCATGAGGCTCAGAAAGTCCTTGGTCAGACCAAACATTCCTAAGCAGTAACTGAAAACACTGGTGTTATCAGCGCTGTTCCCAGGCCCAACGTCAAAAACACAGCGCTGCACCAGCTACCAAGAAGGAGAAAAATGACTGCTCCTGCTGAACGTCATTTTTTCTCCTTAGTAGCTCGTGCAGCGCTGTGTTTTCGTCTTTCGGCCTGGGAACAGCGCTGTTAACACTGATGTTTATAGTTATGGCTAGAATGTTTGGTTTGACCAAGGACTTCCTGAGCCTCATGCTCTGCCGGGGAGGAGGGGAAGCTGGGAGGAAGCAGAAACAGGACACCTGACCCAAAGTGACCAAAGAAATATTCCATACCACAGCGCGTCATGCCCAGGATGGAAAAACTGGGGGCAGGAACCCGGAAGAGTTCAGTTCACAGCTAGGTCGTCGAGTAGTGAGCAGTTGTATTCTTTTCCCTTGTATTTCCCTGGTCATTATTATTACTGGTGGTAGCAGTAGTGATTTGTGTTATACCTTAGTTACTAAACTGTTATCTCAACCTGTGGGAGTTACATTCTTTCGATTCTTCTGCCCATTCAGCCCCCCCCCCCCCCGAGTGGGGGGGATGAAAGAGGAGGGAGTGAGTGAGCAAACTGCATGATTTACGGCTTAAACCACAACAGTTCTTTTTGGCGCCCAACATGGGGCACGAAGGGTTGAGATAATGAAAGGATTCAGTCACTCATCACAAGGCTGATTTATTGGCTCTCAAAGTTGTTGCTCTGATTCTCACAGATTCAGCGTATGATAATTTACTTACAGCCCGTATTATCTTAACATTTTTCAGATATGGCTTTACTTTGGGAGGTATGTAATAGAAGTGTTCAGCAATTACACATCTCTTTTCACCTCCTCGGGTGGTCAACCTGTGAAGGAGACATTCTTTTATGCTCCCAGCGCCCCCCACCAGACCGTTTATAGCATCATTTGAGAATTTTGAAGGTTTTGAATGGCCTTTAGATAACCTTGAGACCTGCCTGCTGGTTGTGATGGGAATCGCCATGTTGGCACACATACTGAGTATGTTTTACCCACAACCATTTTGTCTGGTCCTGAGACTTATGCAGAGTCGTGTTTGGGCCTTGTCTAGGGTTAGACAACGATATAGGAGGTCCAAGAGATTTTCCCTGAGGCTGGACAGTCATGAGTGGCAGGGTGTGTGGGATAGTATGGGCAAGTATCTAGGCCAGTGGGCCCCTCCAGTGCTTTGGAACTTCACCAATGAACAACTACAAAATCCAGAAAAATTAGTAAAACATTTAAAGGAGGTGCATTGTCATTGTGGTCACACCAGAGATGGACAAATCATGGCAACATGCTGGGGCTTAGCCTATGCTTACAGAGCCCTGTTCAACACTATCCAGCACCTTCAAAAGGAAAAAAATGTCCCTAGATCTGATGGCAGAGTAAAGGACAGCGCAGCTGCTCCAACTCCAAGCACAGCAGCTATACCACCCCCAGGGAAAAGTACAGCAGCTACTGAAAGTCCAACTGTAATGGGCAGCGCAGCTAACCCAGCTCCAAGTACAGCAGCTACACCACCACCAGCGACAGGTACAGCCACGACTCAAACCCCAGTGACAAGTACGGCAGCTACCCAAAACACAGTGGTAATCACCGCAGCTAAACCAGAGGACCAACTCATACCAATATCGGTTGCCCCTGTACGCAAGAGGAAAAGCAAAAAAGAGGCAAGAAAGATGAAGCAAGATGAAGAAACAACGACCTCAATGCCTGGGACAGCATCTGACCAGGAGTCATCAACACATGATGAAGAAAAAGAAGAAGCAGAGGTGACTTCGCAATCTCGGACCTCAACCGATCTACGGAATATGCAAAAAAACTTTACCCGTCAGCCAGGGGAGCACATCATCACCTGGTTGCTCCGATGCTGGGACAATGGGGCCGATCTATCCAGCTCCTCACGTGTACCAACACACGTCTCAGCTATTAACAAAAGGCGTCCTACTGTTTGAGAGAGATGATATAGAAGGTACAAGCCACAGGCCACCCTATGGTTTTACCTGCAGGATCACAGAGAAGATATGATGAAGTGGGATGGAAAGCCTACTTCAGTTTTGGAGGAGCGGGTGCGAGAACTGAAGAGGAGAGCAAAGGTCAAGTCTGATCACCCCATGAAGGCTGCGGCTTCAGTCTCTGGTGAGCCGGTTCCCAGATGGAGTGGAAGAGCCGATTTTACTTCAGCTCCTGGGATAAAGACGACTAACCCCTTCCTACAATACATAAGTGACCAATGTTGTGATGACAATTAGAGGGGCCCTGCCTCCAGCCAGGTGGAGGTAGGGGACAATCAGATTTACTGGACTGTGTGGATCAGATGGCCTGGCACATCAGTCCCACAGAAGTATAAGGCTCTACTAGATACCGGTGCACAGTGTACTCTGATGCCATCAAGCTGTCAAGGGGTGGAACCTATTTCTATTTCTGGAGTGACAGGAGGATCCCAAGAGTTGACTGTACTGGAGGCTGAAATCAGCCTAAATGGGAAGGAGTGGCAAAAGCACACCATTGTGACTAGTCCAAAAGCCCCGTGAATCCTTGGCATAGATTACCTCAGGAGAGGGTACTTCAAAGACCCAAAAGGGTCCCGATGGGCTTTTGGTATTGCTGCTTTGGAGACAGAGGAAACTAAGCAGCTGTCCACCTTGCCTGGTCTCTCAGAGGATCCTTCTGTTGTGGGGTAGCTGAAGGTCGAAAAACAACAAGTGCCATTTATGACCGCAACAGTGCACCGGCGGCAATATCGCACCAACCGAGACTCCCTGATTCCCATCCATAAGCTGATCCGTAGATTGGAGAGTCAAGGAGTGATGAGTAGGATCCACTCACCCTTTAATAGCCCCATATGGGCAGTGCGAAAGTCTAACGGAGAGTGGAGACTAACAGTAGACTATCGTGGCCTGAATGAAGTCACACCACCCTTGAGTGCTGCCGTACCGGACATGCTAGAGATTCAGTATGAACTGGAGTCAAAGGCAGCCAAATGGTATGCCACGATTGATATTGCCAAAGCCATTTTCTCAATTCCTCTGGCAGCAGAGTGCAGGCCACAGTTCGCTTTTACTTGGAGGGGCATCCAGTACACTTGGAACCGACTGCCCCAGGGGTGGAAACACAGCCCTACCATCTGCCATGGACTGATCCAGACTGCACTGGAACAGGGGAAAGCTCCAAAACACCTGCAATACATTGCTGACATTAAAATGTGGGGTGATACAGCAGAAGAAGTCTTTGAGAAAGTGAGGAAAATAATCCAAATGCTGCTGAAAGCCGGTTTTGCCATAAAACGGAGTAAGGTCAAGGGACCTGCACAGGAGATTCCATTTTTGGGAATAAAATGGCAAGATGGATGCCGCCAGATCCCCACAGATGTGGTCAACAAGATAACAGCAATGTCGCCACCAACTAATAAGAAAGAAACACAAGCTTTCTTAGTGTCATGGGTTCAGCAGTAGCAGTCATTTTTCTCCTCCTTAGTAGCTGGTGCAGCACTGTGTTTTTGATATTTGGGCCTTGGAGGTGTGCTGATAACACCAGTGTTTTTAGCTACTGCTTGGTAGTGTTCTGGTCTGACCAAGGACTTTCTGAGCCTCATGCTCTGCCAGGGAGGAGGGGTAGCCGGGACGAAGCAGAGACAGGACACCTGACCCAAAGTGACCAAAGACGTTATTCCATACCACAGCACGTCATGTCCAGGATGTGAAAACGGAGAGCAGAGACCGGGAAGGGTGTAGTGGTGGTGCTTTGGGGTGTTCACTGTTGGGGGTGCACTGGCTGGGTCGGGCTTGGTGAGCAGTTGTATTCTCTTTCCTTGTATTTCTTTTGTATTATTACTGGTGGTAGCAGTAGTGATTTGTGTTATACCTTAGTTACTAAACTGTTCTTATCTCAACCTGTGGGAGTTGTATTCTTTTGATTCTCCTCCCCATCCCCCCGGGACTGGGGGAAGAAAGAGAAGGGAGGGAGTGAACGAACTGGCTTAAACCATGACAATCTCCCAACAGGGCTGGTCCAGCGCAGTCAGAACTTCTACATACCGTGGAGGGAGACAAAGTTCCTATGGTGCGTATAAAAAATTTGCTGGGGAAGACACTCTGGGGTATTCCTGCTTCAGGTAAATGCAAACCCACTTGTGGGATTGCTTTTGCTCAGGGACCTGGATATACTTGGTGGGTAATGCGGGAAGATGGGGAAGTCCGATGTGTACCTTAAGGCGATTTGATTTTAGGGGAAAATAGCCAATGATCTCAATTGTATGCTATTGCCTGCTATGTAATACTTTTATAGCCCACCAACTAGATGTCTTCAAGTCATCAGCGACTGACCCTCAGACCATCATCCCAACAAAGAACAAACTTTAATGAAACCAGACGAGTTCTGCAGGAAAGGAACAATCAGCATCAGCAGGCAACGATCCAACACTGCACACTGCCTCCCCTGCTCTGAAAGACTGTTACAAGAGATGGAGCTTGACATCATGGACTGAATGGATCGGCAGCTTCATAGGGATTGATCCCTGCACTAAGGGATGATCTCTCTCCCTCTCTGTGTGTCTGTGGATGTGTGTATATATATATACGTGATGGTATATTTAAAAATGTGGGATCTGAGCATGAAGTGAATGGTATGGAATAAGTGGTGGATACTGACCTGGGTTCAGCAGTAGCAGTCATTTTATCTCCTCCTTAGTAGCTGGAGCAGCGCTGTGTTTTTGTCTTTCATCCTGGGAACAGCACTGATAACTCCGATGTTTATAGTTATGGCTTAGAATGCTTGATTTGACCAAGGAGTTCTTGAGCTCATGCTATGCCAGGGACGAGGGGAAGCTGGGAGGAAGCAGAAACAGGACACCTGACCCAAAGTGACCAAAGCGGTATTCCATACCACAGCGCGTCATGCCCAGGATGGAAAAACTGAGGGCAGGATCCCAAAAGAGTTCAGTTCACGGCTCGGTCGTCGAGTGGTGAGCAGTTGTATCCTCTTCCCTTGTATTTCTCTGGTCATTATTATTATTGGTGGTAGCAGCAGTGGTTTGTATTATACCTCAGTTACTGGACTGTTCGGACTGTTCTTATCTCAGCCTGTGGGAGTTACATTCTTTCAATTCTTCTCCCCATCCCCCCCCCCCCGGAGTGGGGGGATGAAAGAGGAGGGAGTGAGTGAGCAAACTGTGTGATTTACGGCTTAAACTACAAGAACATTGTAATGGCTTTTCCACAGAAAACAGATCATGGGAGCCAGCTAAGCTGCCTGACAAAGAGAAAACATATAGTTGTATATGTATATTTGTTCACTCATTTAAATTCTGAGAGCACTTGATAATCCATCATGCTCAGCTGCAGATTGAGACAGGGAGGTACCGCAGTAATGAACACCTGCTTGTCAACTTAAACTTTGTTGGCAAGTTCCTGGAGTTTTTTCCTAACCAAGATACTAAATGATGTTTTCAGAGCTAATTGAACTATCAGAAGGGGAGTCTTCCTCAGCAACACCTGCAAAGGGAGGGAGCTGGTCTCTTTCCTCTCTGATGAATTTAAGATTGAAGAGGTCGTTTCTTTCTTCTTTTCCCAGCCATTACAATTATGTAGGACATGATGTTAAGAGTGATAGAAATTCCAGAGCAGGGCTAGTTGTGTAATTACTGCTGCCCTAGTGCCAGGTCTCCCTGCCTGCAGCAGCTGCAAACTCTCCTGTGCCTGCAGAAACCTGCTTGCTCCTCCTAGCAAGTAGTTCTCATGCCTAAATCTGCTGGGGCGGCCTGGCCAAGGCTGGGGACTTGTCTGCGCTGAAGGGCCTGGACAAGGCCTGGCTGTGGAACCGTCTGCTCAAGGGGACTTGGCCAGGCATACCTTGGCCTGGGATTCATCTGCAGAAGGCAGCCCGCCTTGCTATGTGCTTGGCTGAGGCCCGACAGCTGGAATTGTGGCTAGACAGGTGCTATAGATTTCCCGTTGCTGTGGTAACCACTCGGGCCGTCCCGGTAGCCCCCGCGCGGCTTGGGGTGGGGCCAACTCTTGTGTCCGCCATCTTGAGGCACGGCAGTTTGCTTACTGCCGGTCTTTTTCCAAGATGGTTGTTTGCTTTTTACTGGGTATTTCTGTCCCCCCTAAGTTATCCAACTCCTGGTGAGGCTGTGAGTGCAGCAATTAGTTCCCGCGGCCTTCCCTTCAGCAGCTTTTCAGCGGCCGTCCCTCGAAGGTCTCTATGCAGATTGGGGCGGCCGGTGGGTCATAGTGTTGCTGCTGCTGGGGGGGGGTTCTCTGCCGCCAGTCCCGGCCTGGGCTCAGGCTCGCCCGCAGCCCGGTGGTGCTGCCTTCGGCGCGGGACGTGGCCTGCAGGTAACGGGGCGGTGGCGGAGCCCGCGGAGCGGGGCCCCCGGGTGCGGCCGAACATGTAATGCCGAGAAGCGGGGAGGTCCCCCCTGGAGCAGTCCGGTGCTGTCTCCTCACGGAGCCCGTCCCCTCGTCTCCTCCGGTAGCGTTCACCCGGGGAGGGCCCGGCCTAGCGCCGTGTCTGCGGGACCGGGAGCACGGGAGGAGGAGATGAGCGTGGAGGTGGGGGAGAGCTGGGTCCCCGCCGTGTGTGAACGGGCTCTTGCTCCGAGAGAGGGCTTTCCTTGGACAGTGTTTCGGGTTGGGTCGTCCCAAAGGTATATCGTTGTAATGCTTTATAGTAGTAACAGGGTCATATTGTATGAAGATTGTACCTAGACTGTCGTAAGGAAGAAAAAGTTGATTAAAGGGATTCCCCCCCCCCCCCCGGACTTTGTTTCTGCTGGCTCTTTGTATCTCGTGTTGTAAACATCCACAACATTGGTGCGCACCACAGATGAGTTTTCCCTATCTTGCTGTGCTGCTGGTGTCACAGGAGCCTCCAACCTAGTCCTTAAAGCACAAGGCAAGGCTGTTGTTTAAGCGAAGTCTCTAACATGATTTCAGACTTTTGTTGTGGTTTTCTGCAGTGCAGTGAAAAAGCAATGCCCGTCTAAGTAGGCAATGGAGTGAGACAAGGGGGGCACAAAATCACAAAATGAAATATGTAAACCTTTAGAATCAATTTTAAGTAACGTTAAGTTTGATGGCTTTGTAACAGCAGCAATGGAAAATTACTGAGATGCATGATTCTCAGAAAAAAGAGTACAGCTAGAGAGCATACTGAGAATTCTTGCATAAGATAAGCCATTAGTAGTTTTAGGCCTTTATGACCTTAGTACAAAATGAGTGTAAGAAGAACAGGGTGTAAGGATAAAGGAGTATCTGGAATGGCAGGGGTCCAGGAGGGGGTGCAGTTAAACTAACTGATAAGTAGAAGGACAGGGCGATTGCTATGTCTATGTTGTCAACGAGCCAATTAAGCTGGTATAAGCATCTACTGTGCCTGCTTGGAAGGCTGCCAGCAGTGATGAAGATTGTTGGAAGAAGTAAATGACCCTCAGAGACCACCACCACATTTTTGTAGGCATGTGGGGAGCTTTCTGGAAAATGATGTAATCCATACGTAGCCTCATGAATATGTATGTATGCTCAGTAGCTATATAAGGACTGCTTGTATAGCAATAAGGGACACATGTTAGGAGGAGCTATCCCCCTTGTCTCCCGGTGCTGCAATAAAGAATACCTGCTTGTCAACTTAAAACTTCATTGGCGAATTTGTTCCTGGAGTTTTCTTTGAATCAGTTTGGTGACCCAGATGGAACCTACTCTGCTCAGCTGCAGGACCCGCTGAGGACAGGGCTCCCTAGGGCCCTCAGGAATTTTTCCCGGAGGGACCCCTTGACTCATTTGGATCACTGCGGGAGCAGACAAGGACCATCTTCATAAAAGGTATTCTTTTCTTTTGTATAGTCTGTAAGGGGCAGGGGGCATCTTACATAAAGACTAAATTGGTTTGGTAAGCATACACATGGTTAGGAAGCCTTCCATAAATCGAGATAGGAAATCTCGTGGGTAAAGGCGTATACCCGGCTGCTGGCGTCCGTTTGGTATGCACCCGCAAGAAGCAGGGGGCATCTTGTGGTTTGGGTCCTACAGGACACAGGGGGTGTTTTGTGGAAATGGTTTTGGATCTTTTTGGTATCTGACTTATTTTGTGTCTTGTTACAGTAATGATTTTGGTCTTGTGATTTTTGGTATTGGTGACTGGATGTTATAACTGTGTTATTAATTGTTGTTTGTTTGACTGAGTTTTAGTCTCTGTCTCAAATGTTGTAACTGTGTGGAGTGTGTCTGTGGGATCCGGTGTGTGTGTGTGAATGCGAGATTGACAAGGGAAAATCAGCAGAGTGGAGAGATCTTGAAAAAGAGTCCTTTAGGATGCATTTTAGCACATTGGTAAGAACTGGGAGGGTCTCCTGGGGGCTCAGTAAATAAACAAATGGTAAAATATTGTAACCAATGGTGGCCTTTGTATACTTTGGAATGTTAGGAAAAATGGCCTAAAAATGGAACTCTGAGCTATATTACATTGTTACAATTACTGTTGGTTTTCGGGTGGCAAGGAAAATGGGATGAAGTAATGTATGCAGATATATTTTTCACTTTAAGAAACCACCCTGAGTGAAAGATGGAATGCGAAATTAATATAGCTCTGCTAGATCCCTTAATTTTGGGCTTTGGAAAAGGACCGGGAAAAACTGAAAGTTAAGATGGAGAGAAGTTGTTCAGCTTGTGATATCGGAGAAAGATACTTGAAGTTAAAAAACACTAATCAGGAAGATAGGTTGGAAAATTTTGATAAAATTGTTTAAAACAGAAGTGCTGTAGCAGAGGCATCTGCAGCCGCTGCAGGGCAGGGTGATCAACTGTGAGGAAAAAAAATAAAGGGAAAACCAAGGGGGAAAGGAATGGAGCTCTCGCAGCTCCTGTGTTTGGGAGTGGGATGAGGCTGGGGAGGAAGAGGCGGAGGTGGGGGAGTGGGCTCTTCTTCTGTGGAACTGGATGGCTGTGCGTGCTATGGGCAGTTTGGACATCTGAAATGACACTGCCCTGGGGGAGCCAAGTGCCATGGGGTGGCTCTGGTGACTGAATTGGAACTACACTGACAGGGACATGTGGAATCTACCCTAGCAGATCCACTGGTTAAATTAAAGCCAGGGAATTCAGGAAATAAAGTGGAATTTTTAGTGGATACAGGAGCAAAATATTCAGTGTTAAATCAGAGGGAAAAGAATTTGTTACAGATGTGGGAGCTACTGGCCACCAATAAGAGAAAAAAAAAAAGGCATTTTTTCTTAAATCCTTAAAATACAAATAGGGAAAACAAATAGGAGTGCATAAATTTTTATGCATGACAAATTCTCCAAAATCATCATTAGGGTGAGAAGCAGCATTTAAAGAAGGCAAAATGGAATTAAGAGTTAAAATTGATCAATTGTCATGAACTGTCAGTAAGTGTCTCTTCATGTATTTAGGGGTGGATTGTCATGGGTTCAGCAGCAGAAGTCATTTTTCTCCTTCTTGGTAGCTGGTGCAGCGCTGCGTTTTTGATTTCGGGCCTTGGAACAGCGCTGATAACACCAGTGTTTTCAGTTACTGCTTGGTAATGTTTTGGTCTGACCAAGGACTTTCTGAGCCTCATGCTATGCCAGGGAGGAGGGAAGCCGGGAGGAAGCAGAGACAGGACACCTGACCCAAACTGACCAAAGAGGTAATTCCATACCACAGCACATCATGTCCAGGATGTGAAAACGGAGAGCAGAGACCCGGAAGGGTGTGATGGTGGACTGGGGGTGCATGGCATGATTAGGTTTTTGGTACTGGGGTGTTCGCTGTTGGGGGGTGCACTGGCTGGGTCGGGCTTGGTGAGCAGTTGTGTTCTCTTTCCTTGTATTTCTCTTGTACTTCTCTGTCATTATTATTGATGGTAGCAGTAGTGGTTTGTGTTATACCTTAGTTACTAAACTGTTCTTATATCAACCTGTGGGAGTTGCATTCTTTCGATTCTCCTCCCCATCCATCCCCCCGGGACTGGGGGAAGAAAGAGGGTGAGTGAGTGAGTGAGTGAGAAAACTGCGTGGGGGGGGTTAGAGACTTAAACCACGACATCAGTTAATTGCAGTTTTGAGTTTATCTTCAATTCAACAGAAAAGTGAACAGAAGGACCTCCCTGAAATAGAAGAAGTCCTTAATCAGGTATATCTGGGAGTACGGGCATCTGAAGTTCCAGGTAAGGCAAGAAAAAAAAAAAAAATGCTTTGCCTGTTAAAGTAGAAATAAAAGGGGGGGCCTGCCCAATTAGAATAAAACAATACCCCTTAAAATTGGAGGATCAAAGGGAAAAAAAGAAATAAAAAATTGATAAATTTAAAAATATAGATTATTAATTGAATGTGAATTGGAATATAATATTCCTATCTTGACAGTAAAGAAACAAGATGGGAAAAGTTGCTCATTGGTTCAAGATTTCAGAGCAATCAACAAAATTGCCGAGGATATTCATCCAGTAGCAGCTAATCCATGTACCTTATTCACTAAATTGAATAATAATCAGAAATGGTTTGCCGTCCTGGATTTAAAGGATTATTTCTTTTGCTTACCATTAGCCAAAGAAAGCCAAAATTTATTTGCTTTTGAATGGGAAAATCCTGACACAGGAAGAAAAACTCAATTAACTTGGATGGCATTACCTCAAGGGTTAAAAAACAGTCCAACAATTTTTGGAAGTCAGCACTGGAACGAGAAAAGAAGCCATCTGTCAGTCTCTGTGACTGTCGACCATCAAAGAGCTCCAGACATTCCTGGGAATGACTGGATGGTGCAGACTTTGGATCCATGATCACGGTGCTCTGGTAAGACCACTATATGCACTGTTTAAAGGAAATACTCCCTGTTTGGAATGGACTGATGCAGCAGAGGCGGCTTTTAGAAATTTAAAGCTAGAGCTAATGAGAGCTCCATCTCTGGGACTTCTGGATGTGACTAAACTGTTTTGGCTATATTCCTATGAAAAACAGGGAATAGCTTTGGGGGTTCTTGCTCAGAAACTAGGATCCTACAGAAGGGCAGTGGCCTATTTTTCGAAAAAGCCTGATGAAAACAATCGACAGAACCCCTGGCACATGACTGCTTGGTCACTATAGAGACTGTATATGCAAGTCGACCAGTCTTGAAAGAAAAACCTCTGGAAGATGGTGAATCTTGGTTTACTGATGGTAGTAGCTTCATGAAAAGTGGTGAATGAAAGGCAGGATATGCCATTACCCCCACTTCACAGGTAATAGAAACTAAACCTTTACCAGTGAACACCTCTGCCCAGAAGGCAGAAATAATAGCATTAATGAGAGCCCTGGAATTGGCTAAAGGTAAAGGATAAATATTTGGACTGGTTCTAAACATGTATTTGGTGTGGTACATGCATATGGTGCTGTAGGGGATAGTGAAAACATGGAGATATGATGATGTGGCAAGAAAACAGGATAAAGAAACCTGGGGCCTGGAACCATACCACAAGGAAGTTAGAGAGCCGATGTCGGGGCCTGGTTAGCACTAGAGGATTATTTAGAGCCATAAAGTGCAGTGTCAGCATGACAAGCTTGCAGAAAAACAAGTTTACTGCTACAAAAATAGAACTTTAGAAATTACAAAGCTGGATGCTTGCTTGCTTCAGTAGATAAGAAGTAACCAATCACTTAATCCTAGCCGGCGTGTGAACAGCAGCTTGTAACCAATTAAAAGTGCAACTCTGGCGTGTGTTAGAAGTTACCTAACTTGAGCACAGTATATAAGCAAGAGCTGCTAACAATAAAATCGGACTGTAACTTGCATCTTATAGATGTGTCGTTCTTTCCCGCTCGCCTGAATGCCCGCGGCATCTGGTGACCCCGACGTGATTTGTGAGGGGAGGATTCGATAAGAGCTGCGGAGCGGCGAGGATCCTGCTGCCAGCGATCGTTAGCTGGGCGCCCGAAGAAAGGCGGATTCGTGCACGGCTGACCGGTGAGTCAGGAATAAAGCAGGATGGGAATTGCTGCATCAGCATTGGAAAAAGCAGTAGTGGAAAGTTTATTAAAGTTGGCATGGACGATTGTTAAGAGGGATGCGTACAAAGGAACTGATAGTTGTGTCCTTGAAACCATCTGCTGTTGTGGCCGCAGCCTGGGAATCACTTACTATTGTAACAACCAATCATAAAACCGTTGCTAACACTTGGCTAAAGAATGTAACCAACCAGATGTTATTGAATGTTCTAGTCTTCTGAGGCTTTTTCTATAAAAGACGCTGCTTGCCTGTAATAAATTGTCAACGCTTGATCATATTGGTCAGAGTTCGTTGTCCTTGATCTCCCGCAAATGGCGCCCGAACAGGGACTGCAGGCAGTCCAGGGGACCCTCAAATCTGCCTCCTGAGAGCTGGTCAAACGGTAAAGATCAGTGCAAATTTGAGGGTGGAAGGTCCAGTCGAAAGAAGCCGACAGCAGCAACTGTCGATGACGGAGTGACGTGCATCTGTAGAACTACGGGTTCTGCAAAAGATTCACTTCTAAAGGCAAGTGGCGGCCGGGGAGGAATGAGGGTTACTATAGCAGAAGATGAGATAGCAGTCCTGCAGATCCTCCAACACATCCTCTCTAAGAGAGGGATTAAATATGAAGAAGCCACCCTTAAAGGGTTGTTGCAATGGAGCAAAGATAAAGGGTTATTAAATGGTGTGGATACGGCTTTCGAACCCTCCACTTGGGAGGCTATAGGAGTTCGGTTATGGGACACTGTCAGTAATGGTGGTAAAGCGGGAAAGGAAACATGTAACTATTCCATGTTATGGAAGCTCATTCGTGAGATTTTGTGAGCGATGAAGTCGGAACAAGCTGCAGTAGTAGTCTCTGCTAGTAGTGCTCTTTCCCTGTCTCCGTCAAAAAGTCCTGGCGACCCAGAAGCTGCATCAGTTGGCGTTTCAAACCCAACAGACCACGTAAAACCACCCCTGCCAGCTTCGGCCGATCATGCGGCGAGTCCAAACCCCGACGAAAGTCATGATGATACAGTCTCTCTGCGAAGGGAAATCGAGAAAAGGGGGGTGTCATGTCAGTCAACGAAAATGAGCTATCCACCTTTACCGGCTACTCCTGGGGAGTCAGGAGATAGTGGAGCCCAGCGCCCCCCCCCCGCCCCCCCCCCCCCCCGAACCTTGCAACTACAGCTGTGAAAACTGATGACGGGAATGAGGGCAATCCTTTTGCCCTGAGCCCTGTTAATCCCGAGAAAGAGCCTACTCTCAGATCACCTGAAACCTGCGGAGAAAAATGTTTTAATTGCACTTGATAATGCTGAAAACTCCTGAACACAGACTGCTGTTGCTGCTCCTGAGATTCTGACGCCTGATAATTTTGATGCTGACCAGGATAGTCCTTTTGACCCCGTGCCTGTTAATCCGGAAAAAGAGCCTGATTTATATCCATAAAGGGAGAAGCGAGATGGGTGGGGGATGCAGATGTATTGCGTGTTTTCATGGTGGTATATATGCCAGATCAAAACCTGCAGTAAGAAGGTCTCTCGTATGCTCTTATCAAAGATATTAGGCAAACGGTGATATGCAACTCATTTTACATAGTCTCTCTGTGATATTCATATGGTAAATGTTGCAAATATAAGTATGTTCATGTTTCTATTGACCCTTGCAGACCTTTATAGATACTGCTGGCCACTTCTTCTGATGCAGACTGGCCGCCTGCATCGGAATGAGTGTGCATTTTAGTCAGTATAAAAGCCCAAGCCTCATGCGATGTGAGGGAGGCAGAGCCTCCGCGGGGACGCCCGCTGATATTGAGCCTGCCACCTTGCACCGAGATGATGACGCTCGGAGCTGGCTTTTTTGATTGTCTTCACAGGGTCGTTACACCATGTTTTGTACGTGGGACCATGTAGTGGGAGTCATGATTATATGTATTTTGTGTGTTAAATATTGTATTTGTATGGAGTGTGTTTGTGGGATCCCATATGTGTGTGCGTTGAGGGCAGACGATGGTCTGTGTACTTATTTGTTGTCTAGTTTATGTAAAAGTTTTTAATAGATAAGAAAGGGTTAACACAAAAGTGCTGTTGCCGGCAGGTATTTGTGGCTGCTGCCCAGTAGCTGCTGTGGAGCAGTCCTGCTTAGTGTGTTTAAGGTAACCTAGGGGTGAATCCAAGATTTGAAACACAAACTGCTAACAGAAAAAGCAAGAGCGATAGTGCAACCACACGCTTTACCAACCTCCACCCAAACAGCATCAGGGTGGCAGAGAAAACTTCTTGTCGGTTAACACAATGCTGTTTTTAGTGGTAATACGTATGTGATTTGGAAGTATGTGAAAGTACTTCACAATGTCTATCAGAATGATAAGATTTCTTTGTTAGATTTTTGTTAGATACCCTTCTTACATCTTGGGGTTTTAATGGTTGGCTTACATCTGTGATAAAAGGTATTGAAATAATAATTTTAGTAATAGTCTTGAGGGCACCCCACAACTTGCCCCTGCTTACTGCTAGCATGAGTCTGTTCTGCTTGCAAACTTCCAAATTTGCTAGTCAATCTAGCCACTAATACATACAGTTAAATGAATGTTTACAAAGCAAAAGATTCTGCTGTAAAAAGGCTGAGGAATTCGAGAGTGCTGCTACAGCCTGGTACTCAAAGACGTAGCATGAAATAAGCAAAAGGCTTTAAGCCAACATTAAAAAAAAAAAAAATCTACAGTATGTGCCATCAAAGATGTGATAAAACCTCCTTAAAACTACCAAGAAATTGTGCCATAACAATTGCCTGAAACAAAATAGGAGAGAGGGATTAATCCACCAGCTAAGGTCTTAGTTTGCTTTAACAAGGTCTGTAAAGCCTACCTCTCTTCTAATGATATAGGCTAAGACACAGGAGATAAGAAAAGCCAAGACACTGAAAACAGCACTGGCTAAAAAAGGGGAAAAGATGTGGATGATTTCTTGTTAGAGAATGGACATATGCCTGCTCTGAGTGAAAGCAACTATGTGCGGCTGGCCATGTAGCAGGGGTAACTCCCGGTTACCTTTGTGCAGCCAACCCTGTAAAAGAAGTAACTTCTGGATAGCTAATGAATCAAGAATGCAGGCCTAGAAGATAACAAGGAGCTAAGATAAGGAGGTTGCTAAATTGGGCTGTAAATCTTGCTTGCTTATAAAAACCACACTTTAGGTTCTCATGAAACATGTTAACCAATAGTATGCCTGTTGCTAAGTTTATGTAACCAATCATAGATAGTGTACGCCATGCAGTTTGCTTCTGAAGCTGCTTCACATTCCTGTTTCATCAGAATGCCTTTGCTTTAAGGAAACATTTTAACCTGACTTACTTCTCAAGAACTGATAACCTGCGGGAGGGGGTATATTTGTGTCCTCCTATCTACAGGTCTATGGCGGCTACCTGCAAAGTTTGTCAAGCCTTGCCATGAGCTGGACAGATGACCTAAAAAGCCCAATGCCTCAGCTACAGGAGCTGACCATAAATATCCTGAGCAGAATGAGACAGAGGAAGAGAGAAAGGAATGACTGCAAAACATCACTTAAGAGCAACTGAAAAGTAACAGCTTGAATATGTGTGCTTGTAAAGTAGCTATTATTAGAGGCTGTGATTTTATGTATAAAACCACCTGTACTTACTAGCCAGTTGCTAATAAGAAAGTACACCTTCTGTTGTATGAATTGCTCAGACCATTCGCAGTCAATTCATAAAAAATTGAAGCAGTTAAAGGATGGGTTACATGACCTGAAAGAAGAGTCTGGGTTTATGGATGGATGGCTACAATCTTTGTTTGGAAGTTTGCCCCAATGGCTATTGGGACTATTAAAAGAGGGGCTTCGAATTTTGGGCACGTTGTTACTAATCTTGTTAGTAATAGGCATAGCATATAGATGCATAATGTACAGCACAACACGTATGTTAGATTCCTTAATTAAAAGAAAGGGGGGAGATGTCGGGGCCTGGTTAGCATTAGAGGATTATTTAGAGCTATAAAGTGCAGTGTCAGCATGACAAGCTTGCAGAAAAACAAGTCTACTGCTACAAAAATAGAACTTTAGAAACTACAAAGCTGGATGCTTGCTTGCTTCAGTCGATAAGAAGTAACCAATCATTTAATCCTAGTCGGGGTGTGAACAGCAACTTGTAACCAATTAAAAGTGCAACTCTGGCACCTGTTAGAAGTTATGTAACTTGAGCACAGTATATAAGCAAGAGCTGTTAACAATAAAATCGGACTGTAACTTGCATCTTATAGATGTGTCGTTCTTTCCCGCTCACCTGAATGCCCGCGGCAAGCCTCTGCTAACGAAGTAATTTTTGAATGAGTGCCAACAACCAGTCATGAATAGAATAGCAACCTGGTGACCAATAAGTTTGTATTATCCTATGCTATGTTTGACCAGTAAGTTTGTATTATACTTGACCAATAAGCTTGTATTATACTTCGCCAATAAGTTTGTATTATGCTCTGCTTCGCTTGAACAATAGATTTGTATAATGCTATGCTTGACCCATAAGTTTGGATTATGCTGTGCTTGACCAATGAGGTTGTATCGCGCTGTGCAGAAGGTTATATAAGCAGGAGCTCCTTGTAATAAACTCACTTTGCTTGCTTGCTGTTACTAACCAAGATAATACTTCGTTTTGGAGTACCAGCAGTAATTTCTTCCGACGGAGGCTCTCATTTTAGCGCAAAATTGTTACAAGAAATTAGCCAAAAATTGGAAATTGATTGGCAACTACACGTTCCATACAGGCCACAGGCGAGTGAGCAGGTAGAAAAGATGAACCATTTGATCAAACAACAGGTTAGTAAAATATGTCAGGAAACGAATTTTTATTAGTACCAAGCTTTACCATTGGCTTTATTAAGAATCCAAACAAAACCTCGGTTGAAAGAAGGGGTTAGCCCATTTGAAATTTTGCATGGAAGACCATATCAGTCCCAGTTTAAAGGAGAAAGTCTCCAGGAAGTGGGAGAAGGCTATCTCCGACAGTTTCTGATCAGTCTGGGAAAACAATTAGAAGAGATAAATAAGAGAATAGTGGGGACAAGAGCAAGAGGTTTGGATTATCCGATTCACCCTTTCAGATCTGGAGACTGGGTTTACGTTAAGAATTTTTCAGGAGATCCTCTACAGGAGAAGTGGACCACCTTTACAGCAGTGAAGATAAAGGAGCAACATGCTTGGATACATTATTCAAGAATAAAACAAGCACCCAAGCCAGAGAGGACATGGCGGATCGAACCTTCAGGACCCTTACGTATGAAATTGTGTCGGTCATAATTTGGACTTGTATGATAACTGGCATACAAGCTTGGGACCAAAATTTATATTTGAATGTAGTGCAAAGTGTTACTAAAGTTTTTAATCATAGTGACTGTTGGGTGTGTGCACAGTTGCCTAAATCAGGAGAAAATCCGGACCTTCCATTAATTGGAGTCCCAGTTCCTAGCACTATCTCATGGACAAATTTGTGGATGAACACTAGCAATCTACGTCAAAGGGAAAGACTAAAATTTGGGATAGTTAATCCTAATCCAAGTAATAAATATTTTCCCTGTGCACAAAGATGTGTCACACCAGGAACTAGACTAGGTGGTCATACTTGTGTAAATGCCGTAGATGTAGGTCACCATTCAAATTGCAACCACGCCATTAATGTAAATGGTATCGTGGTACAGTGGTGGCCTGTTCACTAAAGGGAAAGGATGGTATTGGTTATGTGGAGAAAATACTTATAAGACTTTACCCCCCAACTGGAAGGGGGCATGCACCTTAGGTGCTGTGATACCCAATTTCACTATTATTGATATGTATCCATCTGGGACCTGGATTAGAAGTTTTGCTAAGCGGATTAAGCGAGGGTTTAACCCTATTGCTGAAAGGCACACCGTATTTCATAGTTTTGTAAGAGGGCTAATTCCATCTTTGGGAGGAAGTAAATAGAGAAGGCAATTGTAAATCTCTCCGCAACCATAGAGGAAATAGAAAATAAAACCATTGATATAATCCAAGAGGAACAAAAGAGATAACTAGCCTATCTAAAATGGTATTACAAAACCAAATGGCTCTAGACATGGTATTGGCAACACAAGGAGGGGTTTGTTCCATAATAAATGAAAGTTGTTGTTTCTATATAGATCAAAGTGGCAGAATTGAAACAGATCTGGAGGAAATTTGGAAACAAACTGAAGTATTTCATGAAATGGCTATGGATGATACCTCCTGGTGTTTTGAAGAAATATGGAAAAAGTTAACTTCATGGTTACCCAATCTCTCCTGGTTAAGGCAATTGGTTGCAGGGGTATTGATGTTAATTGTTTTAATATTGATTACTTGTGGTATGATACAATGTTCCTTCTGGTATTGTAAATGATCTATGATAAATTATGAAAATTGGAAGAGAAATGAAATCAAGCATCAAGTAGAAATGGGAAATTATTTCAAAAAGACTTTGGACGGTAATGGTGGTATATGAAATGTTGCAAAAGAATTCGCAAAAGGATAAAAAAGAAAGGTGGGATTTGAGACAAGGGGGGGTACAAAATTACAAAATGAAATATATAAACCTTTAGAATCAATTTTAAGTAATGTTAAGTTTGATGGCTTTGTAACAGTAGCAATGGAAAATTACTGAGATGCATGATATACAGAGAAAAAATATAGAGTACAGCTAGAGAACATACTGAGAATTCTTGTACAAGATAAACTGCTGTAGTTGACGTAGTTTAGGCCTTTATGACCTTAGTACAAAATGAGTGTAAGAAAAACAGGCTAGAAGAACAGGACCTAAAGATAGGAAAGGCAGGGGCCCAGGTTGGGCTGCAGTTAAACTAACTGATAAGCAGGAGGATGGGATGATTGTTAGGTCTGTGGTGTTAACGAACCGATTAAGCTGGTATAAGCATCTACTGGGTGTGCTTCAAAGGCTGCCAGCAGTGATGAAGACTGTTGGAAGAAGTAAAGGACCCTCAGCGACCCCCACCACATTTTTGTACGCATGCGGGGAACTTTCTGGAAAATGATGTAATCCATACGTAGCCTCGTGAATATGTATGTGTCCTCGGTAGCTATATAAGGACTGCTTGTGTAGCAATACGGGGACACACGTTGGGAGGAGCTATCCCCCGTGTCTCCCGGCACCGCAGTAAAGAATACCTGCTTGTCAACTTGAAAACTTCGTTGGCAAGTTTTCTCCAAATATCAGTTCAGTTCTTTATTTGCTACAGCATGGTATTATATAGCATACAGATATGGGTCTGAGCTATGAAGCCAAACAGAGACCACATCAATCACAGTGACTGTCTTCAGTCACTATAAATTCTATTCCGTAAACAATCACTCCTCACGCTGTTTCCCAGCCCGACCTTGCACCATGCACAGGAACTCTCCCTAGCTTGCTCAAGACCCAGATGCAAAAGATCAGCAATTCTTCTTCTTCTTTAATTATCCACATAGCGGGAACAGGATGGCTTGCAGGTCCCATATAGCCCCCTTTTTGGTTTTGCATGATACTTTGGCTTCCGTTCTTAGCAAGTTGGCAACAAGTCTCCAGGTAACATGGAGGAAAAGCAAAGCAAAGCGGTGATGTCCAGGCTCCAAAGACAAGATCTCACCAATGCGTTGTCCAGATGTACTGGGAGTCTTGGGAACAGGGAGATAGATGCTGTTACTTCCAAAAAACACAGTCCTTGGCTTTCCTTTATCCCCTTCTCTGCTTAAGGAGTCTTAAATCACACATGAGCAGTTTCTTGACATTATCCTTTGAGGATGGGAGGTTCAAATACAATAGGTACTTATTATATTATTATTACTTATAATTTTTTACTGTGAGGGTAACGAAACCTGCTTTAGGTGACCTGGGAAGAATACAGGGATATTGTCCAGGAAGTTAGGGACCAGGTTAGGAAAGCTAAGGCCCAGTTAGAATTAAATCTGGCTAGGAATGTGAAAGGTAACAGGAAGGGATTCTATAAGTACACTGCAAATAAATGACAGACTAGGGACAATGTGGGCCCTCTCTGGATGTGGAGACATAAGGCACAGACCCTGTTTCTGGTTACAAATGAAATCGTTTATTTCACATCTCACATCCCTTTTATAGTCTACTAAGTGCTAAGCAGTAACTTTCTACTCTCTTACTTCCTTATCATCCTGATTCAGCAAAACTACTTAGGATTACAAGTATTTACATGGTTTGGTCTGTCCTTGAGATGCACATCCTGCTTTATCTTGTAAACTCTCTGCTTTGTTTTGCTAACCGGTCTTTACCTCTCATTGTTGTCTTTACAGTTCCCATGGCTTAGGCCTGACCCAGGGCATTAACACCTGGTGTTTTCTTGCTGTTCCCAGGGCTGAAGACAGACCAGGTCGATAACACCTGAATCCATTTCGTTAACTATTTCTATCCCTTCACCCACATCTTCCCCTTTTTGTTTTACTAATATACTGCCTTTATAAGTTTATGATCTACTTTTGCCAAAGTTTCTATATTCTCCATTAGCTATTGTAGCAAACAAGGCATACAGATTAGAATACCTGAAAAGACTGACAAAATGATTAATCCAAGCAAGGCACACAGATTAGGATACCTAAAAAGACTGAGAAAATGATGAAGATAAAGTAAAGCCATCCTGTAATGCTCAAGCCAGAAAACACTTTGTTCTACCAATTCAGTCCCTCATCTTCCTGAAGGTGTGCTGTCCTTGTTATTAAGTCCAGAATGCTTTTATGGATGACCCGATAAGTTCCTGCAGCACATACCATTAAAATCTTCATACCCATGTCCTTGAGCTAACAATAAAAATCAAGTCATTCTGTTCTGTAGTGAGGCATGCCTCACGGAACCGAGGTCTAAAAGCAACCCTGTTGTCCAGTGGTACCCTTTCTGGGCTTCCACAACGGTGGCCTGGCATTTTAAAAAAAGTGAAGGAGATAACCGGTGAGCTCCTTTCTGTTCCAGGACTGCTGGTACAACATCGGACACTAGTACAGTAATCTTTTGTTCCAAGGTAAATTTGTGAGCCTCTTCAGTATTCATGACAACTGCCGCCACAGCCCTTAGGCATCCGGGCCATCCTCTGCTCTCTTCATCCACCTGTTTCGAAAAATACACCACTGCCCTCTTATAGGGTCCTAGTTTCTGAGCAAGGACCCCCAAAGCTGTTCCCTGTTCTTCATAGGAATATAGCCAAAAGGATTTAGTCACATCTAGAAGTCACAGAGATGCAGCTCCAATTAGCTCTTGTTTTTAAATTTCTAAAAGCCCCCCCCCGCTGAATCAGTCCATTCCAAAGAGGGAGCATTTCCTTTTAACAGTTCATATAGTGATCTTACTGGAACACCATAACCTTGCATCCAAAGTCTGCATCATCCAGTCATTCCCAGGAACGTCCAGAGCTCCTTGATGGTGAACGGTCATGGAGTCTGATAAATAGCTTCTTTTCCAGTTGTTCCAAGTTCTCTCTGTCCTCCTGTTATTTCATATCCTAGGTAGGAAACTCAGGTTTGAATTAGTTGGGCCTTTTGTTTGGATACCCGAAAACCATTCAGTCCCAGAAAATGAAATAATCCCACCATTCACCGGACACCTTCTTCCTTTGCTTCTGTGTCAATTAATAGGTCATCCACATATTGTAACAGAGTCCCCGTCTGAGTGGGTGGTTTCCATGATTCTAGTTCCAGTGCTAACTGATTTCCAAAATTTGTTGGACTGTTTTTAAACCCTTGAGGCGATACCGTCCAAATTAATTGTGTCTTCCTTCCTGTGTCAGGATTTTCCCATTCAAAAGAAAAGAAAATCTGGTTTTCTTTGGCCAATGGTAAGCAAAAGAAAGAGTTCCTTTAAATCAAAGATGGCAAACCATTTCTGATTATTATTCAAATTAGTCAATAAGGTATATGAATATCCTCTGCAAATGTGCTGATTGCTCTGAGATCTTGAACCAATCTGCTACTTTATTTCTTTACTGGCAAGATAGGAGCATTTCCAATTCACATTCAATTAATAATCTGTATTTTAAAATTAATTTTTTTTTCCTTTTCCTTGGTGGCCAGTAGCTCCCACATCTGTAACAAATTCCCTCTGATTTAACGCTGAATAAGTTGCTCCTGTATCCACTAAAATTCCACTTTATTTGCTCTAGACCCCAGTTTTAATTTAACCAGTGGATCTGCTGGGGCAGATTCCACAGGTCCCCATTGTAATAAAAACCAACATTGTAAATTTGCTGAGAGGAATGTTAACTGTGTAACTGAAGCAAGGCTGATACAATAAGGCCTGAGTAACTGTGTAACTGAAGCAAAGCTGATACAATAAGGTTTGGGTAACTGTTAATTAAGTAAGGCCCCTACGTGAAGTTTGGGTAATCATAAACTACAGATGTTCCTTTGTCTCTAAGAAACTGCAGAAACCCCCTTATCTATGTTCCTTTGTCTTTGAGACAAACTGTAGAAGCCCCCTTATCTATGCAACTGTAAATTCCCAAGGACAACTAAGAGGGGGCAGAAGAAGCAGGAAGGGACATGCGCAGAGAAAGAAGGTAAAAAGTTCAACCTTAAAAGTCTGTATAAAGGTCACTGAGGAAGACTCTTACTTCATCCCGAGACCCTCACCCAAGACCACCAGGAGACAGTGCGCATGCGGAAAAGACTTGCGAAACTAATTATCATACGAAGCGGGAGCAAATTTACCTATTACAACATCTTAGTGAATATGCATGTATAAGCTCTGTAAAAGGAGTGACTGTGTGATCGTTGGTGTGCGTGCTGGCGGAGCGGAGACTCCCCGCGCACCCAGCGCTGTTTGCTTATTACCTTTCCTATATGAAATTACAATAAATATCCATTTGATTTGGAACTGGTCTTTGAACATTTATAACACCATCAATTCGGTCACCGGAGCCACCCCATGGCACTCCCGACATCCCTCCCCATGCTCAAACGCAGGAGCTGCCAGAGCTCCCCTCCTTCCCCACTTGATTTTCCTTAACTTTAAACATCTTTCCCCAGTAACACATTCTGGACAACATCTCTCCAGCTTGGCTTTCAGTTTTTCTCTGTCTTTTTCCAAGGCCAGAATTAAGGGATCTGGTGGAGCTATATTAATTTCGCATTCCGTCTCACTCCAGGTGGTTTAAGTGAAAAACATATCTGCATACATCATCCCATTTTCCTTGCCGCCTCAAAACACCATAAATTGTAACAATGTATCATAGCTCAAAGTGCCATTTTTAGGCCATTTTTCCTGATCTTCCAAAGTATGCAAAGGCCACCATTGGTTACAATATTTTATCAACTTTTCCCATTTACAGAGCTCCAAGGAAACCCTCCCAGTTCTTTCCAGTGTGCCAAAATGCACCCTAAAGGACTCTTTTTCAAGATCTCTCCACTCTGCTGATTTCCCATTATCAATCTCAACATTCACACACACGTACGGGATCCCAGACACACTCCACAGTTACAACACTTAGAGACTAAAATTGTATCAAACAACTAATAACACAGTCTGTCACCAATACCAAAATCACAGGACCAAAATCATCACTGTAACAAGTCACAAAATAGACACATTCCACACATTTACAACACTTGAGACAGGGACAACAATTAATAACAAAGTCACAACAGCCTGTCCTTTGTTTTGCTAACCGGTCTTTACCTCTCATTGTTGTCTTTACAGTTCCCATGGCTTAGGCCTGACCCAGGGCATTAACACCTGGTGTTTTCTGATTCCTGTGTGTCTACAGGGTCCAGAAGCATGAGCTGTTCCTGCCTTTGTGGGCTTCACAGGAACAGTCATTGTCTGCTCTCCAGGAAATTATACTGCTAAGAGGCTAGCAGAGAAGTGCAGGTGAGGGACACAAATTCCAGCTTTGATCACTTACACAGAGCACTCTTACTCCTCTACCCTGCAAATACCAGCTGGTGTTCAGAGGCAGACTACTCACTGCTAGAAGAGTGCACATTCTTCCCTCTGCCTGCTCCGGATCTGGGAGGTCTGCAGTACAGTCACTTGTTCATGAGAGCTCCAGGATTCTCTCTACAAGACCTTCTAGGACCACAGAGACACTGCAACAGCCGAGCTACAGAGCACAGAAAGTAGCAAGGCAAAACCCCACCAGTTAAACAACCCGAAATCACAAACAAAACCCCCCCACAACTCCAACTTACTGTTTGTAGCTTTTCCCGGTGTCCTGGTTTAAGCCCCCTCACCCACGCAGTTTTACTCACTCACTCACTCCCCCTCTTTCTTCCCCCAGTCCCGGGGGAATGGGGAGGAGAATCAAAAGAATTCAACTCCCACAGGTTGAGATAAGAACAGTTTAGTAACTAAGGTATAACACAAATCACTGCTGCTACCACCAGTAATAATACAAGAGAAATACAAGGAAAGAGAATACAATTGCTCACCAAGCCTGACCCAGCCAGTGCACCCCCCAGCAGCGAACCCCCCAATACCAGAAACCTGACCATGCCATGCACCCCCAGTCCACCACCACACCCTTCTGGGTCTCTGCCCTCCGTTTTCACATCCTGGACATGACGTGCTGTGGTATGGAATAACCTCTTTGGTCAGTTTGGGTCAGGTGTCCTGCCTCTGCTTCCCCCCAGCTCCCCCTCCTCCCTGGCATAGCATGAGGCTCAGAAAGTCCTTGGCCAGACAAAACATCACCAAGCAGTAACTGAAAACACTGGTGTTATCAGCGCTGTTCCCAGGCACGAAATTAAAAACACAGTGCTGCACCAGCTACCAAGAAGGAGAAAAATGACTGCTACTGCTGAACCCATGACAATCCACCCCTTATTCCATACCATTCACGTCATGCTCAGATCCCACATTTGCAATATACCATCACGTGTATATATGCATACACACACACACACAGAGGGAGGGAGATCATCCCTCAGTGCATGGACCAATCCCTATAAAGCTACTGAGTCCATCCAGTCCATGATATCAAGCTCCATTTTTTGTAACAGTCTTTCAGAGCAGAGGTGGCTGTGTGCAGTGCTCACACTTGTGAATAACCTGGGCAATAGTGTCCATTGCTAAGTCCCCCCCTTAATCAGAAGTCCACCCCTCGATCATGAGTCCATTTGTATGCTGCATCTCTGCCCTGATGGCCTAAGGTGTCATAGGCCCACCAGGCTCAAAATAATTCACCCTTATGTTGCCAGTCTAAGTCCATCTGAGCCACTTCATTTTAGCCACTTGTCATTGGGGACTCCATACAGCTGCCTTCCATGTCCGATGCTTCCAAAGCACTGGAGGGGCCCAATGGAATAGGTATTCTCACTCGTCCACACTGTCCCACACACTCTGCCACTCATGGCTGCTCAGCCTCAGGGAAAATCTCTTGGTCCTCCCACATTGCAGTTCAACCCCAGACAAGGCCCACACCCCACTCTGCTTAACTCTGGGGACCAGATGAAATGGTTGTGGGTAAAACACACTCTGAATGCATGCCAACATGCTGATCCCCATCACAATCAGCAGGCAGGTCTCAAGGGTGCTTAAAGGCCATTCAAAACCGTCGGAACTCGCAAATGAGGCTGCTGCACTTGTCACTGGGGCTGGTGTAGGTGCTGTGCTTGCCGGCTCTCTTACCCCCAGCTGCTCTTTGTCTGAGTCCAGATCTTCCTCCTCTGCCTTGCTGGGAAGTGCTGCGTGGTCTCCTGCATCCTCCTGGGGCTCGGGCTCGCGGGGCTCTGCGGGCGGCTGCTGGGGAATGCTCTCGGTCGCTGCGGGGCCGGGCTCGGAGGCCGCCTGCCCCCCCCGCTCGGTAGCCGCGGTGCTTGGCTCAGCCTTGGGGCTCGGCTTCTCCACAGCCACCCCCCGCATGGAGGCCGCCGGGCTGGGCTCGGTGGGGGGGCTCAGCTCCTCTGCCACCTCCGGAGCCGCGGAGCTCGGCTCGGGCTCGGGGCTCGGCTTCTCTGCCGTCTCCTCTGGCGGGTCTGTAGCCGCCTCCTCCCGCGGCTCGGCAGTCGCCGGGCTGGGCTCGGTGGGGGGGCTCAGCTCTGCCACCCCGTTCCCGGCCTCTTGATCCCCCGGGCCATTCTCTCGGGCCGTTTCGGCTCCCTGGGCCGCCCCGCCGCGGCTTCCCCTCCTCCCTTCTGGAGCTCGCCCGTATTAGAAGCCATTTCAATAAAGTACAATGTAACAAGAACCTTAACCCAAAACCCAGATGTGAAAAACGTTAAGATAAGAAATACCGGCTGTAAGTAAAGTATCATACGCTGAACCTGTGAGAACCAGAGCAACTACTTTGAGAGCCAATAAATCAGCATTGTGACGAGTGGCTATTCTGTCTTTATCCCAACCTTTCCTGACCCAGGTTGGGCGCCAAAAAGAACTGTTGGGTTGATATCGGGTGGTGAGCAGTTGTATTCTCTTTCTTTGTATTTCTCTTGTATTATTACTGGTGGTAGCAGTAGTGATTTGTATTATACCTTAGTTACTAAACTGTTCTTATCTCAACCTGTGGGAGTTGCATTCTTTTGATTCTCCTTCCCATCCTTCCAGGAGCTGGGGGGAAGAAAGAGGGGGGGAGTGAGTGAGCGAACTTCTTGAGGGGCTTAAACCACGACAGCTCCCCAATGCCTAACAGAAAAACATGAACTGTTTGGGTGCAAGTTATTTACATTTTTTCCCTGAGTCAAGAACAAAACCAAGAATGTATAACCAAGGGTGGCCTTACATGGTCCATCTTTTGCTGAAGTCCCTGGCTGAAAGGTGCATTCTCCAGGTCTGGGAAGGAGAGCTACCCAGTGCTGGGCACTATCACATACTGCTTCACCATGGAGTAGGCTATCTTGGTCACTTTCTTCAGGTCATCCAGGGCTCCTGGGCAAGAGACAGATGCGATACTTGCCAGCCTTGAGCTGAGTGCAAGAGAAGCACATCCTCCACAAACACACATTCTACTAGTTGAGAGACCAGTGTGTTACTGCAAAAGACAGAAAAACTCTCTAAGACTCAAATTGGAGTTTTAGAAAGCAGGCATTCCTTATTGCAGCGCTGGGCGCACATGCAAATAATTTCAAAAAGGTAAGTGCACTTGGAGTCTACAAGCAGCATCCATATATCCAACAAATGTATGCATGTTTACAACCTTTCTGGGAAATGTTTTACATTAGACTTCCTGGAACTAATTGTAATATTTTCTTTTTAATTATGCATAAGCTTTCTTGCTGAGTGGGTGTCTCAAGGGGTCTCTGGAGGTCCCAATAGTCTTCCTCACTGTGTCCGCTGATTGACCTCTGTGCTTGTGCATGTGCAAAAGACTCTTGTGAATTACTTAACAAGTGTGTCCATGTTTTAGGTCAGTTTGTTCTGATTTGTTCCTTATCTTGAAGAACCGGCCCCATCTGTCTTGGTCACTCCTTTCTTATCTTTAAAGGCTACCCTCATTTTATACATACCCCAAGGCTGCACTGGCCCATCTTGCTCTCAACAGAGTGGTCCCAATTTACAACCTAACATCTTAGCTTACAATTAACAAAGCGGTTTTAATTTACAACTTAGCATTTTAGCTTACAAGAGGACTCACAGGAGCCCATGGAGGTGAACACTCTACCTGCTGATGGACCTTTCTACATGTACTGCAGGACCCATGCATGACTGAGTGAATCTACTGGTAGCTAGCTTATGTGGAGTGCTTACCTGTCACTGCCACCCCATTTGGATATAACTAGTTGGAAACATGGCACATAAATCTCTAGGCCTTCCTATGAGCTGAGTATCTCACCAGGCAATTGCATCTGTGGCCTTAGGTTTTGGGACAAGTCTAAGACATGATTTGGAGAAATCTCCAAGAACTCGCCAACAAAGTTTAAGTTGACAAGCAGGTATTCTTTATTGCGGCACTGGGAGACACAGGGGATAGCTCCTCCTAGTGTGTCTTGTCAGAGCATCAACCAGGCTGTGATTATGTCCTTAAACATACATATTCATTAGATTACATACATATTTATTGAGTTACTTATACATTACATCATACTTCTAGAGAATTCCTCCTGCATGCGCACTAAAATGTGGTAGTGGGCTTTGGGACCCCTGGTGGTTATTTCTTCATCATCTTCCTCTTCATTACTTCGTTTTAGGATCCTTGTCATGTCAGTAACCACCAGGCAGGTTCTGGCCAGTTCTTGTGCAACGCTTATCTTAGCCATTTCCTTATCTCTGTAGTTGCTAACAAAGCCTAACATCCTTGAAGTTACATATTTACAACCCCATTCTTCAACCCTATTCTTCAATCAACCCTATTCTTCAATCAACCCCATTCTTCAGACAACACAGTAGCTACCAAGGAGTGACCACCATGCTCACAAATGCAAGCCCAAGATCAAAACACGCAATCTGACATTTCTTCACAGCCTGGGAAACCTTCATCTCTTGGTCAGCTCATCCTTGGACAGAGCAAATGCAGAAGTTCAGGCTGTCTTAGCACAATCTCCACCTGCCTATGCCAGGGTCTGGCTCCTCACCTATAGTGACTTTGTTAAAGGTGATGGTCTCAGAGAGTCTCCCCCCCCAGTGCCATACACATCCTCTCCAGCAGCTCTTCACTGGTGAAGAGGTACTGCTCTCTTGGAAGGATCTGAGCAAATCTGAGAATGGCGTTTGTTTGAGGGGCTATGGAAACCTGTAAAACAGTGCAACTCCCTCAGTTCAGAGAAAAAAAAAAGAGCTCCCAACTACAGCAGCAGAAAGAGAACAGGAAGAGGTCTATTCCCAGTGAAATTTGTGGAAAGCTATGAGGCAGGCTGGCCTAGGACCACAGTATGTCACCATTCCTGTACTGAAGGCTCTGCCTTCACAGCTACAGACATAAGCTTTCTGCCGCTTTCTGCTCAAGAAATGAAAAGGAAATTGTCCTTAATAGCAAGCCAGTGAAATCTTGAAATTTAGGAGTTGCGTTAAAGAGTTCACTGTGTTCCAGAAACACTGAGACTACCTGGAGAAAGATAGGATGTCTTCAGAAAAGTAAGAGCTATTTCTCCCACCCATTAAAAGAGAGCAATTAACAACAGTTCAGCTCATACAATAGGTCATTCAGAGTGAATTTGCTGCTAGTGGGGAGCCAAGGAGCTGTCTCCCTTGTCATTTCCACTCCCCATGTCCTCTCAGTGTCAAGGAGGAGAAGTGCATGGGAGAAGACACACATTGGGGTGCCAAAGAGAGGCCTTTCCCTGTACAGAAGGTCTTTTCCAACCTAAATGACTCTATATTGGCCCTTTATTTTGCTGCAGTATTCACAGCTCCAAGCTCATGGAGGCCAGGGTAACAGAATTCAACACAAATACTAGAAAGCAATCAGCTAATCTCAGACAGGAGAGCCTGTGTCAGTGACACTAGATAATGGTCCCTGGTGGAAAACACAAATATAGAAAAGTACTGTTTGTCTGTGGTAGCTCCTCCCTTGAAGGTCCTGCTTTGGTTCACCCCCGGAAAAGTCCCAACCCTTGGGGACCTTTCTAGATATAGCTGGCCACTTCTTCCGATGTAGGCTAGCCCCCTACGTCAGAATGAGTGTGCATTTTTGCTAGTATAAAAGCCCGAGCCTCAGGAGATGAGGAGAGGCAGAACCTCATACCACCCAGGTCAACATTGCCTCCATGGGGATGCCTGCTAAGGTTGAGCCTACCACCTAGCACTGCAATGATGCTTCTCGGAGCTGGTTTCCTGATTGTCATTACACGGTCCTTGGGGTTGGTAAGATAACCAAACATCAGAGATATCCTTTACTGTATCTTTTGTTGCCTCTATATTTTCCCTGTATTAATAAACTAGTTATGATTCTTTATTGTGTTGCGTTTCTCTCAACCCAGAATCCTCCAGCTCCGGAACAGAACCCCAAAGGACTCTTCTCACACTCAGTGACAAGTTTCTTTATGCAAGATCGGGTGGTGTAGTTACCTTCATCACAGCCTCAGTGTGCTCCAGCAGCCAGCCAACCAACCAGCACATGACCCGATTTGTGAAATCATAGTATCATGGAATAGTTAGGGTTAGAAAGGACCTTAAGATCATCTAGTTCCAGCCCCCCTGCCATGGGCAGGGACACCTCCCACTAAACCATTTCATCCAAGACTATGTCCAACCTGGCCTTGAACTCTGCCAGGGATGGAGCATTCACAACTTCCCTGGGCAACCCATTCCAGGGCCTCATCACCCTTACAGTAAAGACTTCTTCTTTATATCCAATCTAAACTTCCCCTGTTTAAGTTTGAACCCGTTACCCCTTGTCCTATCGCTACAGTCCCTCATGAAGAGTCCCTCCCCTGCATTCCTATAGGCCCCCTTCAGATACTGGAAGGCTGCTATGAGGTCTCCATGCAGCCTTCTCTTCTCCAGGCTGAACAGCCCCAACTTTCTCATCCTATCTTCGTAAGGGAGGTGCTCCAGTCCCCTGATCATTGTGCTAGAGAAGTGGGATGGTTGGTCTTGTGACATTTTTTCATCCTTCCTGGTTTTGCTGCTTTCTGGAGCAGAGCATGGGCGTGTAGGAGGCTTGGTTGTGTTGGCCAGGGTTCGTGGTCCTAGAGAGTCCAAGCCTAAACAGAGCCACGTAGGATGATGTGTACACTGCGAACTCCATCCTGTTCCTCAGGATGAGCTCCTGTGGGCATTGTGTTGGCTCTGCAATGCAGTCGGAGGGAGAGGCGGTGGGAGGAGTGTGCCAGTGATTGGGCTGAATTATTGGCCACAGAGTGAGGATGATGGAAGGCAAGCATGTGCTGCCTCATGACAGGCTGATGCTGGAGGAAGACCAACGGGATGACTTTTGTGGTGGATAGTAAATGGCTAGCAGAGGGGAGAGGACGTGGTGTAGCAGGTGTTGCTGCCAGCCTGTGCCCTTTGCTTGCTCTGTTGGAGTGGGATGTATGCTGTGTGCTGGCGTGGGATGCCCGGCCCTTGTCCAGCACCTCATGCCCCTCTGCTAGTTCAGAAACCAGTTATTTGGCCAATAGCAGCATCTGCCTGGCCAGGTTCAGACCTGCCACGTTACTACAAATGCATCCACCCTGCTGCCTCCCTCTTCTCCAAGGTGCCAGAACAAAATCCTCTGGCACATACAAAGCACTGGGAAAAGAAGAAAGGCCAACAGCATGAATTACTTCATCTATGACGTGGAGAGAGGAAGAGAGGACATCCTTCTGTAAGGACTCCAGTGCAATCATGGCTAGAGCACTGCAGCCCCAGGTGGGAAGGTACTTGTGTGCCAGAGAGCAGTGGGTGCAAAGTATAACAGCTTGTGAGTTATCGGGGAGGGGGGGGGGGAAATTAGGAAAGCAACAAAGAACAAAATTTAGGGATGTAACAATGCTCTAGAAATTTAAGAAATTATGATTGGCTTGCCCAAAGTCAGCGTCAGAGCTAAAATAGATCTTCTGACTTCCAAACAAGCTCACAGTGTTAAACTGCTTTTAACTGTCTGTCATGGGTTCAGCAGTAGCAGTCATTTTTCTCCTTCTTGGTAGCTGGTGCAGTGCTGTTGCGGAGGATGAACGGACAACACGCACAGATTAATGTAATCCAAGTTTTGACAATTTATTGTAACAAGGTACTGCTTTTATAAGGTATCTCAAGACACTGGAACATTCAACAATATATGATTGGTTAATATCTTTTAACTAAGTGTTAGTAACAGCTTAATGATTGGCTAACTACAATAGTAAGTGATTCCAAAGTTGTGGTTATAACAGCAGATGGTTTCAAGGATGTAGCTATCAGTTCCTTCATACGCATCCCGCTCAACAACCGTCCATGCCAACTTTCTCAAAACTTTCTGCACATATGCGTCCTATAGTAACCTCCACACACCCTTTAGTAACCTCCAAGCAGGGCCTCAAAGCCTTTGGCTCACTACTTTACAAATGTTAAATAGTTGTCTGGATTGCTCACATGGCCGTGTTCTTCTAAGTGCGTTCCCACAAATCCCCCTTTTTGTTTTTGAGCAATCCAGACACGTTGAACTGCTTGCGACAACAGGTTAATTATACATCTCCATAAGTAAGCAAAAATTAACACAAATAATAAAATCATAAACAAGATAGTTAATCCCTGTTTTGACAAATCAGCTATCCATCCCCTTAAACCTAATTTTGCAAGCCAGTCATCAAGGCCAGTTACAATGGATAGTTTTTTCATGTTGTCTTGTAACTGAGTGAGTTTTTTGTGGATGGATTCTGAATGATCGGAGAGATTCATACAACACATTCCCTTGAAGTCTTCACAACCATGACCTTGAGCTAATAATAAAAAATCAATTGCTGCTCTATTCTGTAGAGTAGCATGTCTTATGCTATCCACATCTAATAGAAGACCACTTAAAGCCTCAGAAGCAGCATTAATTTGTTCTGCAAGCCAGCATCCTAGCTTATTTAGAGTGGTTAGTGCTTGAGCAGTGCCAACTGAAGGAACAATACTCGCAAAAAAGCGTTCCGCTGCATTCCAAAATTCAACGTGGTTGTCGCATAAGTTAGTAAAGGCATGCAAGCTTCTCCTTTTGCGGTGATTGTATCTGCATCTAATCTGTAAGATTTGTGAGTGGTTTGGCATTAATAGGGTTAATTGTCCCAAGCTACATGGACCCCCTTTTATGTGGGAAAGAATCCCTGGCCAGGCATGATCTCCACAGATTAAAAAGTAACCGTTAGGCAAGTTAGTAGGTTTATTAGCAGCTTTAGATATGTTAGGAGAAGTATAGTTACCCCAAAAGCTGTGATTATTATATATTGGCAGGGTGGCATTAACCCACCATGCTTGTGACTGATTTTTCCCAGTATAGTTAAAACATAAACAATAATCCATTTTTACAGATCCAAACAATTCTAGTTCCTGTGGCTCTAGAACACTTTTTGGAAGATAAGGCATCCAGCCATCCCAGGCATCTACCCTTCCCGTCTTCTGTGTAGGGCCTCGTTGTGCCTGTGGGATAGACCAGTCATCCACAGGAACACCTACCAAACAAGTACTGAATGGATTTTCTGGAGATGATGTTGCTAAACACAAAGAATCTTGACCCATAACATTTGCTAAAGTTACCCATACATTAGTTTTTGGCTGATTTAAGATCCATGATTCCCCAATGGCTAGAGTCCACATAACGACTGTCAAGGTGGTTGGTCTGCTGAATCCACATATTCTTTCCACAGCTTGACCCATCGCGCAGGTATCCATTGAGGTCCTTTATCTGTAAGCAAACACATATATCCTCTACCAATCATTTTAACTTCAGCTGGACCTTCCCATTCATCGGTTTTCAAATTTTTAAATTGGACTAAAACTTTTTCAGTTGCAGTTAATTCCGATTTCAATGCTGCGTTATGAATAACAATCGGTGGCTCGGAATTATTACCTGCTAATCTGAGATAATTTAACACATACATGGCTTTGGCTATTCGTTCTGCAGGTGTCACTGGTTCTCCCCCTTTTTGTTTTAAGAGAAGAGATTTTAGGGTAGAATGAGCACGCTCAACAACAGCTTGACCGGTGGGTGAATGTGGAATACTGGTAAGATGTTCGATACCCCACTGATTGCAAAAATGTGTAAATTGTTTTGCAATATAGGCAGGACCATTATCTGTTTTAATGCATCTAGGGACCCCCATAGCTACAAAACAACCATATAAGTGCTTTAATACATGTTTAGTAGTTTCACCAGTTTGTGCTGTGGCCCAGATTGCCATTGAAAAGGTGTTAATGGAGACTCCCTCACATCAAGGTCTGGCATGGCATGTGTTCCCACCACTCAATGCCTGCTGGGTTGCAGCCAACAGCGGAGCTAAAGGTTCTTCTTGGTGGCAAACACAGAGGCCAACTCAGTCTTGCCCTTGACTGTGGTAGGAGGTATTTAGCCAACCTCAGTCCTTGCATCTCATTGTCAACACAGAGTTTCACCTGCTTCATCCAGTAACAAGTTACTACTAGGGCAAAGCACATACAGATGTACATTAGCAGTTTGTATACTACAGGGTGCAGCAGCATGTTGAAGATGCCAGAGGCAGCGAGGTTCTCTCACTCTCTTAATTTGTTCCATTGCCTGCTTTATGACACTATTATTGTATTAGAATCTTTCTATCTTTTGCCTTAGCATTTTCTAGCAGCTGCTGCAAATTTGCATGCTCTAACATCTGTTTTACAAGTGACAAATCCATACAATAGAAGGTGTAGTTTCTTATTAGCAACTGGCTAGTAAGTACAGGTGGTTTTATACATAAAATCACAGCCTCTAATAATAGCTCCTTTACAAGCACACATATTCAAGCTGTTACTTTTCAGTTGCTCCTAAGTGATGTTTTGCAGTCATTCCTTTCTCTCTTCCTCTATCTCATTCTGCTCAGGATATTTACGGTCAGCTCCTGTAGCTGAGGCATTGGGCTTTTCCAGTCATCTGTCCAGCTCATGGCAAGGCTTGACAAACTTTGCAGGCAGCCACCATAGACCTGTAGATAGGAGGACACAAATATACCCCCTCCCGCAGGTTATCAGTTCTTGAGAAGTAAGTCAGGTTAAAATGTTTCCTTAAAGCAAAGGCATTCTGATGAAACAGGAATGTGAAGCAGCTTCAGAAGCAACCTGCATGGCGTACACTATCTATGATTGGTTACATAAACTTAGCAACAGGCATACTATTGGTTAACATATTTCATGAGAACCTAAAATGTGGTTTTTATAAGCAAGCAAGATTTACAGCCCAATTTAGCAACCTCCTTATCTTAGCTCCTTGTTATCTTCTAGGCCTGCATTCTTGATTCATTAGCTATCCAGAAGTTACTTCTTTTACAGGGTCGGCTGCACAGAGGTAACCAGGAGTTACCCCTGCTACATGGCCAGCCGCACATAGTTGCTTTCACTCAGAGCAGGCATATGTCCATTCTCTAACAAGAAATCATCCACATCTCCCCCTTTCTTTTCTTGAATAAGCCAAAGCTGTTTTACCGATTTTTCAATCATACCATGAATACATTGCAAAATACAAGGTGTAATCATAACTATGGTCAAGACTATTATTAAAATCATTCCAATACCTTTTATCAGAGATGTGAGCCAACCATTAAATCCCCAAGATGTAAGAAGGGCATCTAACCAAGAAATCTTATCATTCTGACAGACATGGTGAAGTACGTTCACATGCTTCCAAATCACATACGTATTACCACTAAAACCAGCATGGTGTTAACCGACAAGAAGTTTTCTCTGCCACCCTGATGCTGTTTGGGTGGAGGTTGGTAAAGCTTGGGGGTGCGCCACCCCTCTTACTTTTTCTGTTAGCAGCTGGTGTTTCAAATCTTGGATTCACCCCTAGGTTACCTTAAACACACAAAGCAGGACTGCTGGGCAGCAGCTACAGCTGCCTGCCTGCCCAGCAGCAGCCATAAATACCCGCCGGCAACAGCACTTTTGTATTAACCCTTTCTTGCCCGAAAGGGTAGTCTGATACCCATTAAAAACTTTTACGTGAATCCGACAGCAAATAAATACACAGAACACCATCTGCCCTCAACACACACACACACACGCACGGGATCCCATAAACATGCTACACATAACTACAATATTTAAAACACAAAAACCAGGCAATCATTATTCCCACTACACGGTCCCACGTACAGAACGTGGTGCAACGACCCTGTGAAGACAATCAGCAAACCAGCTCCGAGCAGCATCATCGCAGTGCAATGTGGCAGGCTCAATCTCATCGGGCGTCCCCGTGAAGGTTCTGCCTCCCCCACATTGTATGAGGCTTGGGCTTTTATGCTGACCAAAATGCACACTCATTCCAACGCAGGTGGCAAGCCTACATCGGAAGAAGTGGCCAGTAGTATCTATAAAGGTCTACAAGGGTCGGTAGAAACACGGACATACTTATATTTACAAACCTCTAGTACATAAATATTACAGAGAGACTATATCAAATGAGTTATATATGGGGTTCCAAATCTATGGTCTGTTACCATTTGCTTAATATCTTTTGATAAGAGCATACGAGAGACCTTCCCACCTCGGGTCTCGATCCAGTACATATAACACCAGGAAAGCACGCAATACATCTACATCCCCCACCCATCTCGCTTCTCTCTTTACAGCTGCCCATTTATCATGAGGATCTGGGGGATATAAATGAGGCTCCTTTTCTGGATCAACAGGCACCGGGTCAAAAGGACTATCCAGGTTTTTATTTTTGCTCTCAAGTTGATAATTTTGAGCTTCAAATTTTTCTCCTGTCTCCTTGTGAAAGGCAAAGGATGATTTTAGCACTTGCTCTTCTGACTTCAGAGCAGCATATTCTGCATCAGAAGTCCGATTAGGAGCAGGGGCATTTTTAGCTTCCTCTTGAGCACAAGATAAACAAGCACCTAACACTGCACACATAACGTTTTTACCTTTTCCCACTTTAAGCTTCTGTAAAGCCCGACACTGTCCAATACGTTCTACCACTTTCTCTTCATCCTTCCAAAACTTTCGGGCCCAGTCCTTCCCAGCTGTGGAAGGGGCACAATCATATTTTTGCAGCAGTTTATCCATGGCAATCCTGCCGACTACGCCAATTTTCTGTTGCGTTAAAGGGGAAGATAAACCCCTCATTTTATAAAAGGGGGCCAGTGTCGTGGTTTAAGCCCCCCACCCACGCAGTTTTACTCACTCACTCCCCCTCTTTTACTTCCCCCAGTCCCGGGGGGATGGGGAGGAGAATTGAAAAAAAAAAAAATGCAACTCGCACAGGTTGAGATAAGAACAGTTTAGTAACTAAGGTATAACACAAATCACTACTGCTACCACCAGTAATAATAATGACAAGAGAAATACAAGGAAAAAGAATACAACTGCTCACCAAGCCTGACCCAGCCAGTGCACCCCCCAGCAGCGAACCCCCCACTACCAAAAACCTGACCGTGCTGTGCACCCCCAGACCACCACCACCACACCCTTCCGGGTCTCTGCCCTCCGTGTTCACATCCTGGACATGATGTGCTGCGGTATGGAATAACCTCTTTGGTCAGTTTGGGTCAGGTGTCCTGCCTCTGCCTCCTCCTGGCTTCCCCTCCTCCCTGGCATAGCATGAGACTCAGAAAGTCCTTGGTCAAACCAAAACGTTGCCAAGCAGTAACTGAAAACACTGGTGTTATCAGCGCTGTTCCCAGGCCCAAAATCAAAACCACAGCACTGCACCAGCTACCCAGAAGGAGAAAAATGACTGCTACTGCTGAACCCATGACAGCCAGGAACAGCCCTAAAATACAACTATCAGTCTGAGCGCGTCTGGTATCGGATTCACTGATAATTTACCACAGGGACAGCTCCCATATGCAATTATCAGTCCGAGCGCGTCTGATATTGGATTCACTGATAGTACACAATCAGTTATAACTATCAGTCCGAGCGCATCTGGTATCGGATTCACTGATAATGCACCACACCACAGGTTGCTCACAAACTCTCACAGCCACACTGAGAGAGATGAGGTTGCAATTTATTGATGCAACAGGTACAGGTTCTTATGGATTGCCGGTGATAAATACTGTCTGCAAAGCACGTGCAAATAATAGTTACATGAATACAAGTGCTTGATAAAGTTAACACAGCATAGCTCTAAAATATACAGGTGACAGTAAAAGTAACTCTGTAGAGATTCTAAGTTTTCCCAGGGAATCACTGGATACAGTGCAAGTCTTACCCACAGGCGTCCCTATGGGGGGGAAGAGAGGTCCACCCCGTCGACCGGTCCCAGGAGTCTGTTGATATTCTTTTCCTTGACTCGTCCACGATGGTATCTTCCCCAATATCCCCCTCTCTCTTGGGTCATTTTATGTTATTTTCACCTTCAAGGTGGAGCTTGAGTGACTCTAGTCATACATACCTTTATTACTATTGGTGTAAACTTCTCTCCCTTCGATTTAAAGGCATATGACACTGAAAATTCAGAGAGCATGCTCAGAGGGGGGTGGTCTCATTTTGGAGGGGGGTCGCATTGGAGATGAGTGTGTATTTTAGCATGTAAATGCATTATAATGACATTATAATGAAGCAAAGTTCACACTGAGGACGGCATTCTGTCAAAAGACTACAGGCTGCTGGCTCAGGGTAGCAAGTATGCAGCTTATCTGTTTCTTGCACCACCTAGTTCCCATCTTTTTTGCTGAAGTTAGGACAATGAAAGGAGGACACACAAAAGCAGAAAATGTAATCAGTTCTAAGTAAGGTTATGGCTTTGTAATGGGGGTGCTTGAGGGTGGTTTTAGGTCCATAGGACCTTAGTACAAAAACTGTAAGAAAAACAAAATAGAAAAACAGGACCTGGGGATGGGCACAGTTAAAATGACTGATGGGTGGAAGGACAGGGTGATAGCTAAGTCAATGAACCCATTAAGTTCGTGTAAACATCTCCTGGGGAGTATCCCGGACTAGGGGGTTGTCCAGGGAGGGAGCAGTGAAACTATCTGCTCAACAAAAGGACAGGATGATTGCTAAGTCTAATGTTAATCAAGCTGGAGCTCCAAAGACTGCCAGCGGGTATGAATACTGTAATCAACTCTCAAAGACCACCATCACCCTTTGTGTACCTAAGGGAAACTTGTGTAACCTCATGAATATGGATGTATGCCCAGTGACTGTAAAAGATGGCCTGTGTGCAAATACCGGGAGACAGGCTTGGAGGAGCTATCTCCCGTTTCTCCCGGGGCCGCAATAAAGAATACCTGCTTGTCAACTTGAAAACTTTGTTGGCGAGTTCCTGGAGTTTTTTCCCAGTCAATTTGGCATCCCAGATGGGACACTCTCTGCTCGGCTGCAGGACCCACTGAGGACAGGGCTCCCTAGGGCCCTCGGGAGCTTTTCCCCGAGGGACCCCTTGACTCATTCGGATCACTGCGGGAGCAGACAAGGACCATCTTCATAAAAGGTATTCTTTTCTTTTATATAGCCTGTAAGATGCAGGAGGCATCTTGGTTTGGTAAGTTGTTTTGGTAAGCGTACGCAAGGTTTGGAAGCCTTCCGTAAAACGAGATAGAAAATCTCGTGGGTAAAGGCGTATACCCGGTTGCTGGCGTCTGTTTCGTATACACCCACAAGATGCAGTGGGCATCTTGTGGCTTGGGTCCTACAAGATGCAGTGGGTACCTTGTAGAAAAGGTTTTCAATTTATACTGGTATTTAATCCCTTTGGTATGTACCCACAAGAAGCATAGGGGATCTTGTGGTTTGGACGCAGTGGGCGTCTTGTAAAAAGGTTTTGGATTTTACTGGCATTCAATCCCTTTGGTATATACGCACAAGAAGCAGTGGGCATCTTGTGGTTTGGGTTCTACAAGACGCAGTAGGCATCTTAAGGAAAAAAGTTTTGGGCATCTTTTGCTTTGGGTCCTACAAGACGCAGTGGGAGTCTTAAAGAAAAAGATTTGGGATTTTACTGGTATTTGAGTGTCCTGGGTTAATCAGCAGCAGTCATTTTTCTCCTTGGTAACTGGAGCAGCGCTGACAACACCAGTGTTTTCAGTTGCTGCTTGGTAATATTTGGTCTGAACAAGGACTTTCTGAGTCTCATGCTCTGCCGGGGAGGAGGGGGGGCCGGGAGGAAGCAGGGATGGGGCGCCTGACACAAACTGACCAAAGAGCTATTCCACACCACAGCACGTCATGCCCAGGATGTAAAATACTGGGGGCAGGAACCTGGAAGTCTCTCTCTCTCGGCTCAGTCGGGCGGTGAGCGGTTGTATCCTTTTCCCTTGTATTTGTCTTGTCATAATTATTATTAGTGGTAGCAGTAGTGATTTGTATTATACCTCAGTTACTGGACTGTTCTTATCTCAACCCATGGGAGTTACATTCTTTCGGTTCTTCTCCCCATTTCCCCCCATCAGAGTTGGGGGGGGGGGGGAAGGGAGGGAGAAGTGAAATTTACAGCTTAAACCACAACACTGGGCTTAAACCACGACAGTTCTTTTTGGCGCCCAACGTGGGGTACGAAGGGTTGAGATAAATGGCAAGGATTAATAGTCACTCGTCACAATGCTGATTTATTGGCTCTCAAAGTTGTTGCTCTGGTTCTCACAGGTTCAGCGTATGATACTTTACTTACAGCCGAAACTTTTTATCTTAACATTTTTCAGATCTGGGTTTTGGGTTAAGGTTCTTGTTACATTGTACTTTATTGCACTGATTTTTAATACAATAGACTCAGTGATCATGAAACTGACCCAGCTTGTGTTTCCAGTGTGGTCACCAACTCTATACTTTGGGAGGTATATAATGGAAGTTCTTAGCAATTACACGTCTCTTTTCACCTCCTCGGGTGGTCAGCCTGTGAAGGAGACATTCTTTTGTGCTCCCAGCCCCCCCACCAGACCATTTACACCACCATTTGAGAATTCTGAATGGCCTTTAGATAACCTTGAGACCTGCCTGCTGGTTGTGATGGGAATCATCATGGTGGCACACATACTGAGTATGTTTTACTCACAACTATTTTGTCTGGTCCCGAGAGTTAAGCAGAGTCAGGTTTGGGCCTTGTCTAGGGTTAGACAACGATATAGGAGGTCCAAGAGATTTTCCCTGAGGCTGGACAGTCATGAGTGGCAGGGTGTGTGGGATAGTATGGGCAAGTATCTAGGCCAGTGGGCCCCTCCAGTGCTTTGGAACTTCACCAATGAACAAATGCAAAATCCAGAAAAATTAGTAAAACATTTAAAGGAGGTGTGCTGTCATTCTGGTCACACCAGACATGGACAAATCATGGCAACATGCTGGGGCTTGGCTTATGCTTACAGAGCCCTGTTCAACACTGTCCAGCATCTTCAAAAGGAAAATAACGTCCCTGGATCTGAGGGTGGAGCAATGGACAGCACAGCTACTCCAGCTCCAAGTACAGCAGCTACACCACCACCAGCGACAGGTACAGCCACGACTCAAACCCCAGTGACAAGTACGGCGGCTACCCAAACCACAGTGATAATCACCGCAGCTAAACCAGAGAACCAACTCATACCAATATCGGTTGCCCCTCTACGCAAGAGGAAAAGCAAAAAGAGGCAAGAAAGATGAAACAAGATGAAGAAGCAATGTACTCACCACCTGGGACAGCATCTGACCAAGAGTCATCATCACATGATGAAGAAGATGAAAAAGAAGAGGTGACTTCCCGATCTTGGACCTCAACCGAGCTATGGAATATGCGAAAAGACTTTACCCGTCAGCCAGGGGAGCACATCATCACCTGGCTGCTCCGATGCTGGGACAATGGGGCCGACGGTCATGAACTAGAAGGTAGTGAAGCCAAACAGCTGGGATCACTTGCCAGGGAAGGGGGAATTGACAAAGCAATTGCAAGAGAGAAATGGTCCCTCAGTCTTTGGAGGCAGCTCCTGGCAGCTGTGAAAGATGATAGGTTTCCATACAAGGACGATGTTATGAGTCGTTCGGCCAAGTGGACTACTCTAGAGAAAGGCATCCAGTCTCTGAGGGAATCAGCCATTGTAGAGATGATCTATACTATCAAGCCGAATAATGGGAATACACCCATAGATCCAGATGAAGTCGAATGTACACGACCCATGTGGCGGAAATTTACACAGAATTCACCCTCATCATATGCCCACTCACTGGCAAAAGTAACCTGGAATGACCCAATGCCGCCAACAGAGGTTGAAATGATTCATGAACTCTGAGAGTTTGAAGACAATCTCACCCCTTCCATCATCTCAGCTGTGTAAAAACTGTCCCAGGACCTCAAGCAATTGAGAGTCGATTTATCCAGCTCCTCACGCGTACCAACACACGTCTCAGCTATTAACAGAAGGCGTCCTACTGTTTGAGAGAGAAGATATAGAAGGTATACTCCACGGGCCACCCTATGGTTTTACCTGCAGGATCATGGAGAAGATATGATGGAGTGGGATGGAAAGCCTACTTCAGTTTTGGAGGAATGGGTGGGAGAACTGAAGAGGAGAGCAAAGGTCAAGTCTGATCACCCCATGAAGGCTGCGGCTTCAGTCTCTGGTGAGCAGGTTCCCAGATGGAGTGGAAGAGCCGATTTAACTTCAGCTCCTGGGATAAAGAAGAATAATCCATTTCTACAAGACGTGAGTGACCAATGTGATGACTACTAGAGGGGCCCTGCCTCCAGCCAGGTGGAGGTAGGGGACAATCAGATTTACTGGACTGTATGGATCAGATGAACTGGCTCATCAGTCCCACAGAAGTATAAGGCTCTACTAGATACCGGTGCACAGTGTACTCTGATGCCATCAAGCTGTCAAGGGGTGGAACCTATTTCTATTTCTGGAGTGACAGGAGGATCCCAAGAGCTGACTGTACTGGAGGCTGAAATCAGCCTGACTGGGAGGGAATGGCAAAAACACCCCATTGTGACTGGTCCAGAGGCTCCATGCATCCTTGGCATAGATTACCTCAGGAGAGGGTACTTCAAAGACCCAAAAGGGTCCCGATGGGCTTTTGGTATTGCTGCTTTGGAGACAGAGGAAGTGGAGCAGCTGTCCACCTTGCCTGGTCTCTCAGAGGATCCTTCTGTTGTGGGGTTGCTGAAGGTCGAAGAACAACAAGTGCCAATTGCGACCGCAACAGTGCACCGGCGGCAATATCGCACCAACCGAGACTCCCTGATTCCCATCCATAAGCTGATCCGTAGATTGGAGAGTCAAGGAGTGATCAGTAGGACCCTCTCACCCTTTAATAGCCCCATATGGTCAGTGCGAAAGTCTAACGGAGAGTGGAGACTAACAGTAGACTATCGTGGCCTGAACGAAGTTACCCCATTCTTGAGTGCCGCCGTACCAGACATGCTAGAGCTTCAGTATGAACTGGAGTCAAAGGCAGTCAAATGGTATGCCACGACTGACATTGCCAATGCCTTTTTCTCAATTCCTCTGGCAGCAAAGTGCAGGCCACAGTTCGCTTTTACTTGGAGGGGCATCCAGTACACTTGGAACCGACTGCCCCAGGGGTGGAAACACAGCCCTACCATCTGCCATGGACAGATCCAGACTGCACTGGAACAGGGGCAAGCTCCAGAACACCTGCAATACATTGATGACATTATTGTGTGGGGTGATACAGCACAAGAAGTCTTTGAGAAAGGGAAGAAAACAATCCAAATCCTGCTGAAAGCCGGTTTTGCCATAAAACGGAGTAAGGTCAAGGGACCTGCACAGGAGATTCAATCTTTGGGAATAAAATGGCAAGATGGATGCCGCCAGATCCCCACAGATGTGATCAACAAGATAACAGCAATGTCACCACAAACTAATGAGAAAGAAACACAAGCTTTCTTGGGTGCTGTGGGGTTCTGGAGAATGCACATCCCGAATTACAGCTTGATTCTAAGCCCTCTCTATTATGTGACCCGGAAGAAAAATGATTTTAAATGGGGCCCTGAGCAACAACAAGCCTTTGAGCAAATTAAACGTGAGAGAGATCATGCAGGAATTCTAGAAGTCATCATGGACTGGCCAGAGGGTAATGATTTTGGAAGGTCATCAGAGGAGGAAGGTGTGATGCGTGCTGAAGAGGCCCCACCATATAATGAACTGTCAGAAAGTGAAAAGCAATATGCCTTATTTACTGATGGGTCTTGTCGCATTGTGGGAAAGCACCATAGATGGAAAGCAGCTGTATGGAGTCCTTGACAACAAGTTGCAGAAACTGCTGAAGGGGAGGGTGAATCAAGTCAGTTTGCCGAGGTGAAAGCCATCCAGCTGGCCTTGGACATTGCAGAACGAGAAAAGTGGACAGTACTTTATCTCTATACTGACTCATGGATGGTGGCGAATGCCCTGTGGGGGTGGTTGCAGCAATGGTAGCAGAGCAACTGGCAACGCAGAGGTAAACCCATCTGGGCTGCTGCCCTGTGGCAAAATATTGCTGCCCGAGTGCAAAACCTGGTGGTCAAAGTACGCCACGTAGATGCTCATGTACCCAAGAGTCGGGCCACTGAGGAACACCAGAACAACCAACAAGTGGATCAAGCTGCTAAAATTGAAGTGGCTCAGATGGACTTAGATTGGCAACATAAGGGTGAATTTTATTTGGCCCGGTGGGCCCACAACATTTAGGCCATAAGGGCAGAGATGCAACATACAGATGGGCTCGTGAGTGAGGGGCGGACTTAACAATGAACACTATTGCCCAGGTTATTCATGACTGTGTGTCGTGGTTTAAGCCGTAAATTTCACTTCTCCCTCCTTTTCTGCCCTCACCCCCACTCCGATGGGGGGGAAATGGGGAGAAGAACAGAAGAAAATGTAACTCCCACGGGTTGAGATAAGAACAGTCCAGTAACTGAGATAAAATACAAATCACTACTGCCACCACCAATAACAATAATAATGACAAAGTAAATACAAAGGAAGAGGATACAACCGTTTCGCCGCCCGACGGAGCCGAGGGACCGCACGCGGAGAGCCAGCGAGAGCCCGCCCCCGAATTCTACCTCCTGGGCACGACATGCTGTGGTATGGAATAACCTCATTGGTCAGCCCAGGTCAGGCGCCCTGTCTCCCCTCCTCCAGCTTTTCCCTATTTCCCCGTGTAACATGAGACTCTGCGGGGGGGGGGGGGGGGGGGGAACCGAACCCATAACACTGTGAAACCTGTGCTGCAATTAAGCAGGCTAAACGGTGAAAACCTCTTTGGTATGGAGGACAATGGCTGAAGTACAAATATGGGGAGGTTTGGCAGATTGATTATATCACACTCCCACCAACCCGCCAAGGCAAGCGTCATGTGCTTACCATGCTGGAAGCAACCACCGGATGGTTTGAAACATACGCTGTGCCCCATGCCACTGCCCGAAACACTATCCTGGGTCTTGAGAAACAGATTTTGTGGCGACACGGCACACCAGAGAGAATTGAGTCAGACAGTGGGACTCATTTCTGGAACAACCTGATAGATACTTGTGCACAAGTGCATGGCATTGAATGGGTCTATCACATCCCCTACCATGCACCAGTCTCTGGGAAAATCGAACGGTACAATGGGCTATTAAAAACTACCCTGAGAGCAATGGGTGGTGGGACTTTCAAACATTGGGATACACATTTACTAAAGGCCACCTGGTTGGTCAACACCAGAGGACATGCCAATAGGGCTGGTCCAGCCCAGTCAGAACTTCTACATACTGTGGAGGGAGACAAAGTTCCTGTGGTACACATAAAGAATTTGCTGGGGAAGACAGTCTGGGTTATTCCTGCTTCAGGTAAAGGCAAACCCACTCATGGGATTGCTTTTGCTCAGGGACCCGGATATACTTGGTGGGTAATGTGGGAAGATGGGGAAGTCCGATGTGTACCTCAAGGAGATTTGATTTTAGGAGAAAACAGCCAATGAACTCAATTGCATGCTGTTGCCTGCTATGTAATATTTTTATAGCCCATCAACTAGATGTCTTCAAGTCATCCGCGACTGGCCCTCTGACCATCATCCCAACAAAGAACGAACTTTGATGAAACCAGATGAGTTCTGCAGTAAAGGAACAATCAGCATCAGCAGGCAGCGATCCAACATTGCACACAGCCTCCCCTGCTCTAGAAGACTGTTACAAAAGATGGAGCCTGACATCACGGACTGGATGGACTCAGCAGCTTCATAGGGATTGGTCCATGCACTAAGGGATGACATCTCTGCATCTGTGTGTGTGTGTGTGGATGTATATATATATGTATGTAATGGTATATTGAAAATGTGGGATCTGAGCATGACGTGAATGGTATGGAATAAGGGGTGGATACTGTCCTGGGTTCAGCAGCAGCAGTCATTTTTCTCCTTGGTAACTGGAGCAGCGCTGATAACACCAGTGTTTTCAGTTGCTGCTTGGTAATGTTTTGGTCTGACCAAGGACTTTCTGAGTCTCATGCTCTGCCGGGAAGGAGGGGGGGCCGGGAGGAAGCAGGGACGGGGCGCCTGACACAAACTGACCAAAGAGCTATTCCATGCCACAGCAAGTCATGCCCAGGATGTAAAATACTGGGGGCAGGAACCCGGGAGTTACTCTCTCTCTCTCGGCTCGGTCGGGCGGTGAGCGGTTGTATCCTTTTCCCTTGTGTTTGCCTTGTCATTATTATTATTATTAGTGGTACCAGTCGTGATTTGTATTATACCTCAGTTACTGGACTGCTCTTATCTCATCCTGTGGGAGTTACATTCTTTCGGTTCTTCTCCCCATTTCCCCCCATCAGAGTGGGGGGGGGGGGGGGGGAAGGGAGGGAGAAGTGAAATCTACAGCTTAAACCGCGACATTGACTTATGTTGTGGCTTTCTATAATGATGATTTTGGTCTAGTGATTCCAGTATTGGGGACAGGCTGTTGTGACTTTGTTATTAATTGTTGTCCCTGTCTCAAGTGTTGTAAATGTGTGGAATGTGTCTATTTTGTGACTTGTTACAGTGATGATTTTGGTCCTGTGATTTTGGTATTGGTGACAGACTGTGTTATTAGTTGTTTGATACAATTTTAGTCTCTAAGTGTTGTAACTGTGGAGTGTGTCTGGGATCCCGTACGTGTGTGTGAATGTTGAGATTGATAATGGGAAATCAGCAGAGTGGAGAGATCTTGAAAAAGAGTCCTTTAGGGTGCATTTTGGCACACTGGAAAGAACTGGGAGGGTTTCCTTGGAGCTCTGTAAATGGGAAAAGTTGATAAAATATTGTAACCAATGGTGGCCTTTGCATACTTTGGAAGATCAGGAAAAATGGCCTAAAAATGGCACTTTGAGCTATGATACATTGTTACAATTTATGGTGTTTTGAGGCGGCAAGGAAAATGGGATGATGTATGCAGATATGTTTTTCACTTAAACCACCTGGAGTGAGACGGAATGCGAAATTAATATAGCTCCACCAGATCCCTTAATTCTGGCCTTGGAAAAAGACAGAGAAAAACTGAAAGCCAAGCTGGAGAGATGTTGTCCAGAATGTGTTACTGGGGAAAGATGTTTAAAGTTAAGGAAAATCAAGTGGGGAAGGAGGGGAGCTCTGGCAGCTCCTGCGTTTGAGCATGGGGAGGGATGTCGGGAGTGCCATGGGGTGGCTCCGGTGACCGAATTGATGGTGTTATAAATGTTCAAAGACCAGTTCCAAATCAAATGGATATTTATTGTAATTTCATATAGGAAAGGTAATAAGCAAACAGCGCTGGGTGCGCGGGGAGTCTCCGCTCCGCCAGCACGCACACCAACGATCACACAGTCACTCCTTTTACAGAGCTTATACATGCATATTCACTAAGATGTTGTAATAGGTAAATTTGCTCCCGCTTCGTATGATAATTAGTTTCGCAAGTCTTTTCCGCATGCGCACTGTCTCCTGGTGGTCTTGGGTGAGGGTCTCGGGATGAAGTAAGAGTCTTCCTCAGTGACCTTTATACAGACTTTTAAGGTTGAACTTTTTACCTTCTTTCTCTGCGCGTGTCCCTTCCTGCTTCTTCTGCCCCCTCTTAGTTGTCCTTGGGAATTTACAGTTGCATAGATAAGGGGGCTTCTACAGTTTGTCTCAAAGACAAAGGAACATAGATAAGGGGGTTTCTGCAGTTTCTTAGAGACAAAGGAACATCTGTAGTTTATGATTACCCAAACTTCACGTAGGGGCCTTACTTAATTAACAGTTACCCAAACCTTATTGTATCAGCTTTGCTTCAGTTACACAGTTACTCAGGCCTTATTGTATCAGCCTTGCTTCAGTTACACAGTTAACATTCCTCTCAGCAAATTTACAATGTTGGTTTTTATTACAATGGGGACCTGTGGAATCTGCCCCAGCAGATCCACTGGTTAAATTAAAACTGGGGTCTAGAGCAAATAAAGTGGAATTTTAGTGGATACAGGAGCAACTTATTCAGCGTTAAATCAGAGGGAATTTGTTACAGATGTGGGAGCTACTGGCCACCAAGGAAAAGGAAAAAAAAATTAATTTTAAAATACAGATTATTAATTGAATGTGAATTGGAAATGCTCCTATCTTGCCAGTAAAGAAATAAAGTAGCAGATTGGTTCAAGATCTCAGAGCAATCAGCACATTTGCAGAGGATATTCATATACCTTATTGACTAATTTGAATAATAATCAGAAATGGTTTGCCATCTTTGATTTAAAGGAACTCTTTCTTTTGCTTACCATTGGCCAAAGAAAACCAGATTTTCTTTTCTTTTGAATGGGAAAATCCTGACACAGGAAGGAAGACACAATTAATTTGGACGGTATCGCCTCAAGGGTTTAAAAACAGTCCAACAAATTTTGGAAATCAGTTAGCACTGGAACTAGAATCATGGAAACCACCCACTCAGACGGGGACTCTGTTACAATATGTGGATGACCTATTAATTGACACAGAAGCAAAGGAAGAAGGTGTCCGGTGAATGGTGGGATTATTTCATTTTCTGGGACTGAATGGTTTTCGGGTATCCAAACAAAAGGCCCAACTAATTCAAACCTGAGTTTCCTACCTAGGATATGAAATAACAGGAGGACAGAGAGAACTTGGAACAACTGGAAAAGAAGCTATTTATCAGACTCCATGACCGTTCACCATCAAGGAGCTCTGGACGTTCCTGGGAATGACTGGATGATGCAGACTTTGGATGCAAGGTTATGGTGTTCCAGTAAGATCACTATATGAACTGTTAAAAGGAAATGCTCCCTCTTTGGAATGGACTGATTCAGCGGGGGGGGGGGCTTTTAGAAATTTAAAAACAAGAGCTAATTGGAGCTGCATCTCTGTGACTTCTAGATGTGACTAAATCCTTTTGGCTATATTCCTATGAAGAACAGGGAACAGCTTTGGGGGTCCTTGCTCAGAAACTAGGACCCTATAAGAGGGCAGTGGTGTATTTTTCGAAACAGCTGGATGAAGAGAGCAGAGGATGGCCCGGATGCCTAAAGGCTGTGGCGGCAGTTGTCATGAATACTGAAGAGGCTCACAAATTTACCTTGGAACAAAAGATTACTGTACTAGTGTCCGATGTTGTACCAGCAGTCCTGGAACAGAAAGGAGCTCACCGGTTATCTCCTTCACTTTTTTTAAAATGCCAGGCCACCGTTGTGGAAGCCCAGAAAGGGTACCACTGGACAACAGGGTTGCTTTTAGACCTCGGTTCCGTGAGGCATGCCTCACTACAGAACAGAATGACTTGATTTTTATTGTTAGCTCAAGGACATGGGTATGAAGATTTTAATGGTATGTGCTGCAGGAACTTATCGGGTCATCCATAAAAGCATTCTGGACTTAATAACAAGGACAGCACACCTTCAGGAAGATGAGGGACTGAATTGGTAGAACAAAGTGTTTTCTGGCTTGAGCATTACAGGATGGCTTTACTTTATCTTCATCATTTTCTCAGTCTTTTTAGGTATCCTAATCTGTGTGCCTTGCTTGGATTAATCATTTTGTCAGTCTTTTCAGGTATTCTAATCTGTATGCCTTGTTTGCTACAATAGCTAATGGAGAATATAGAAACTTTGGCAAAAGTAGATCATAAACTTATAAAGGCAGTATATTAGTAAAACAAAAAGGGGAAGATGTGGGTGAAGGGATAGAAATAGTTAACGAAATGGATTCAGGTGTTATCGACCTGGTCTGTCTTCAGCCCTGGGAACAGCAAGAAAACACCAGGTGTTAATGCCCTGGGTCAGGCCTAAGCCATGGGAACTGTAAAGACAACAATGAGAGGTAAAGACCGGTTAGCAAAACAAAGCAGAGAGTTTACAAGATAAAGCAGGATGTGCATCTCAAGGACAGACCAAACCATGTAAATACTTGTAATCCTAAGTAGTTTTGCTGAATCAGGATGATAAGGAAGTAAGAGAGTAGAAAGTTACTGCTTAGCACTTAGTAGACTATAAAAGGGATGTGAGATGTGAAATAAACGATTTCATTTGTAACCAGAAACAGGGTCTGTGCCTTATGTCTCCACATCCAGAGAGGGCCCACATTGTCCCTAGTCTGTCATTTATTTGCAGTGTACTTATAGAATCCCTTCCTGTTACCTTTCACATTCCTAGCCAGATTTAATTCTAACTGGGCCTTAGCTTTCCTAACCTGGTCCCTAACTTCCTGGACAATATCCCTGTATTCTTCCCAGGTCACCTAAAGCAGGTTTCGTTACCCTCACAGTAAAAAATTATAAGTAATAATAATATAATAAGTACCTATTGTATTTGAACCTCCCATCCTCAAAGGATAATGTCAAGAAACTGCTCATGTGTGATTTAAGACTCCTTAAGCAGAGAAGGGGATAAAGGAAAGCCAAGGACTGTGTTTTTTGGAAGTAACAGCATCTATCTCCCTGTTCCCAAGACTCCCAGTACATCTGGACAACGCATTGGTGAGATCTTGTCTTTGGAGCCTGGACATCACCGCTTTGCTTTGCTTTTCCTCCATGTTACCTGGAGACTTGTTGCCAACTTGCTAAGAACGGAAGCCAAAGTATCATGCAAAACCAAAAAGGGGGCTATATGGGACCTGCAAGCCATCCTGTTCCCGCTATGTGGATAATTAAAGAAGAAGAAGAATTGCTGATCTTTTGCATCTGGGTCTTGAGCAAGCTAGGGAGAGTTCCTGTGCATGGTGCAAGGTCGGGCTGGGAAACAGCGTGAGGAGTGATTGTTTACGGAATAGAATTTATAGTGACTGAAGACAGTCACTGTGATTGATGTGGTCTCTGTTTGGCTTCATAGCTCAGACCCATATCTGTATGCTATATAATACCATGCTGTAGCAAATAAAGAACTGAACTGATATTTGGAGAAAACTTGCCAACGAAGTTTTCAAGTTGACAAGCAGGTATTCTTTACTGCGGTGCCGGGAGACACGGGGGATAGCTCCTCCCAACGTGTGTCCCCGTATTGCTACACAAGCAGTCCTTATATAGCTACCGAGGACACATACATATTCACGAGGCTACGTATGGATTACATCATTTTCCAGAAAGTTCCCCGCATGCGTACAAAAATGTGGTGGGGGTCGCTGAGGGTCCTTTACTTCTTCCAACAGTCTTCATCACTGCTGGCAGCCTTTGAAGCACACCCAGTAGATGCTTATACCAGCTTAATCGGTTCGTTAACACCACAGACCTAACAATCATCCCATCCTCCTGCTTATCAGTTAGTTTAACTGCAGCCCAACCTGGGCCCCTGCCTTTCCTATCTTTAGGTCCTGTTCTTCTAGCCTGTTTTTCTTACACTCATTTTGTACTAAGGTCATAAAGGCCTAAACTACGTCAACTACAGCAGTTTATCTTGTACAAGAATTCTCAGTATGTTCTCTAGCTGTACTCTATATTTTTTCTCTGTATATCATGCATCTCAGTAATTTTCCATTGCTACTGTTACAAAGCCATCAAACTTAACATTACTTAAAATTGATTCTAAAGGTTTATATATTTCATTTTGTAATTTTGTACCCCCCCTTGTCTCAAATCCCACCTTTCTTTTTTATCCTTTTGCGAATTCTTTTGCAACATTTCATATACCACCATTACCGTCCAAAGTCTTTTTGAAATAATTTCCCATTTCTACTTGATGCTTGATTTCATTTCTCTTCCAATTTTCATAATTTATCATAGATCATTTACAATACCAGAAGGAACATTGTATCATACCACAAGTAATCAATATTAAAACAATTAACATCAATACCCCTGCAACCAATTGCCTTAACCAGGAGAGATTGGGTAACCATGAAGTTAACTTTTTCCATATTTCTTCAAAACACCAGGAGGTATCATCCATAGCCATTTCATGAAATACTTCAGTTTGTTTCCAAATTTCCTCCAGATCTGTTTCAATTCTGCCACTTTGATCTATATAGAAACAACAACTTTCATTTATTATGGAACAAACCCCTCCTTGTGTTGCCAATACCATGTCTAGAGCCATTTGGTTTTGTAATACCATTTTAGATAGGCTAGTTATCTCTTTTGTTCCTCTTGGATTATATCAATGGTTTTATTTTCTATTTCCTCTATGGTTGCGGAGAGATTTACAATTGCCTTCTCTATTTACTTCCTCCCAAAGATGGAATTAGCCCTCTTACAAAACTATGAAATACGGTGTGCCTTTCAGCAATAGGGTTAAACCCTCGCTTAATCCGCTTAGCAAAACTTCTAATCCAGGTCCCAGATGGATACATATCAATAATAGTGAAATTGGGTATCACAGCACCTAAGGTGCATGCCCCCTTCCAGTTGGGGGGTAAAGTCTTATAAGTATTTTCTCCACATAACCAATACCATCCTTTCCCTTTAGTGAACAGGCCACCACTGTACCACGATACCATTTACATTAATGGCGTGGTTGCAATTTGAATGGTGACCTACATCTACGGCATTTACACAAGTATGACCACCTAGTCTAGTTCCTGGTGTGACACATCTTTGTGCACAGGGAAAATATTTATTACTTGGATTAGGATTAACTATCCCAAATTTTAGTCTTTCCCTTTGACGTAGATTGCTAGTGTTCATCCACAAATTTGTCCATGAGATAGTGCTAGGAACTGGGACTCCAATTAATGGAAGGTCCGGATTTTCTCCTGATTTAGGCAACTGTGCACACACCCAACAGTCACTATGATTAAAAACTTTAGTAACACTTTGCACTACATTCAAATATAAATTTTGGTCCCAAGCTTGTATGCCAGTTATCATACAAGTCCAAATTATGACCGACACAATTTCATACGTAAGGGTCCTGAAGGTTCGATCCGCCATGTCCTCTCTGGCTTGGGTGCTTGTTTTATTCTTGAATAATGTATCCAAGCATGTTGCTCCTTTATCTTCACTGCTGTAAAGGTGGTCCACTTCTCCTGTAGAGGATCTCCTGAAAAATTCTTAACGTAAACCCAGTCTCCAGATCTGAAAGGGTGAATCGGATAATCCAAACCTCTTGCTCTTGTCCCCACTATTCTCTTATTTATCTCTTCTAATTGTTTTCCCAGACTGATCAGAAACTGTCGGAGATAGCCTTCTCCCACTTCCTGGAGACTTTCTCCTTTAAACTGGGACTGATATGGTCTTCCATGCAAAATTTCAAATGGGCTAACCCCTTCTTTCAACCGAGGTTTTGTTTGGATTCTTAATAAAGCCAATGGTAAAGCTTGGTACTAATAAAAATTCGTTTCCTGACATATTTTACTAACCTGTTGTTTGATCAAATGGTTCATCTTTTCTACCTGCTCACTCGCCTGTGGCCTGTATGGAACGTGTAGTTGCCAATCAATTTCCAATTTTTGGCTAATTTCTTGTAACAATTTTGCGCTAAAATGAGAGCCTCCGTCGGAAGAAATTACTGCTGGTACTCCAAAACGAAGTATTATCTTGGTTAGTAACAGCAAGCAAGCAAAGTGAGTTTATTACAAGGAGCTCCTGCTTATATAACCTTCTGCACAGCGTGATACAACCTCATTGGTCAAGCACAGCATAATCCAAACTTATGGGTCAAGCATAGCATTATACAAATCTATTGTTCAAGCGAAGCAGAGCATAATACAAACTTATTGGCGAAGTATAATACAAGCTTATTGGTCAAGTATAATACAAACTTACTGGTCAAACATAGCATAGGATAATACAAACTTATTGGTCACCAGGTTGCTATTCTATTCATGACTGGTTGTTGGCACTCATTCAAAAATTACTTCGTTAGCAGAGGCTTGCCGCGGGCATTCAGGCGAGCGGGAAAGAACGACACATCTATAAGATGCAAGTTACAGTCCGATTTTATTGTTAACAGCTCTTGCTTATATACTGTGCTCAAGTTAGGTAACTTCTAACACACGCCAGAGTTGCACTTTTAATTGGTTACAAGCTGCTGTTCACACGCCGACTAGGATTAAATGATTGGTTACTTCTTATCTACTGAAGCAAGCAAGCATCCTGCTTTGTAGTTTCTAAAGTTCTATTTTTGTAGCGGTAAGCTTGTTTTTCTGCAAGCTTGTCATGCTGACACTGCACTTTATGGCTCTAAATAATCCTCTAATGCTAACCAGGCCCCGACATCTCCCCCCTTTCTTTTAATTAAGGAATCTAACATACGTGTTGTGCTGTACATTATGCATCTATATGCTATGCCTATTACTAACAAGATTAGTAACAACGTGCCCAAAATTCGAAGCCCCTCTTTTAATAGTCCCAATAGCCATTGGGGCAAACTTCCAAACAAAGATTGTAGCCATCCATCCATAAACCCAGACTCTTCTTTCAGGTCATGTAACCCATCCTTTAACTGCTTCAATTTTTTATGAATTGACTGCGAATGGTCTGACCAATTCATACAACAGAAGGTGTACTTTCTTATTAGCAACTGGCTAGTAAGTACAGGTGGTTTTATACATAAAATCACAGCCTCTAATAATAGCTACTTTACAAGCACACATATTCAAGCTGTTACTTTTCAGTTGCTCTTAAGTGATGTTTTGCAGTCATTCCTTTCTCTCTTCCTCTGTCTCATTCTGCTCAGGATATTTATGGTCAGCTCCTGTAGCTGAGGCATTGGGCTTTTTAGGTCATCTGTCCAGCTCATGGCAAGGCTTGACAAACTTTGCAGGTAGCCGCCATAGACCTGTAGATAGGAGGACACAAATATACCCCCTCCCGCAGGTTATCAGTTCTTGAGAAGTAAGTCAGGTTAAAATGTTTCCTTAAAGCAAAGGCATTCTGATGAAACAGGAATGTGAAGCAGCTTCAGAAGCAAACTGCATGGCGTACACTATCTATGATTGGTTACATAAACTTAGCAACAGGCATACTATTGGTTAACATGTTTCATGAGAACCTAAAGTGTGGTTTTTATAAGCAAGCAAGATTTACAGCCCAATTTAGCAACCTCCTTATCTTAGCTCCTTGTTATCTTCTAGGCCTGCATTCTTGATTCATTAGCTATCCAGAAGTTACTTCTTTTACAGGGTTGGCTGCACAAAGGTAACCGGGAGTTACCCCTGCTACATGGCCAGCCGCACATAGTTGCTTTCACTCAGAGCAGGCATATGTCCATTCTCTAACAAGAAATCATCCACATCTTTTCCCCTTTTTTAGCCAGTGCTGTTTTCAGTGTCTTGGCTTTTCTTATCTCCTGTGTCTTAGCCTATATCATTAGAAGAGAGGTAGGCTTTACAGACCTTGTTAAAGCAAACTAAGACCTTAGCTGGTGGATTAATCCCTCTCTCCTATTTTGTTTCAGGCAATTGTTATGGCACAATTTCTTGGTAGTTTTAAGGAGGTTTTATCACATCTTTGATGGCACATACTGTAGATTTTTTTTTTTTTTTAATGTTGGCTTAAAGCCTTTTGCTTATTTCATGCTACGTCTTTGAGTACCAGGCTGTAGCAGCACTCTCGAATTCCTCAGCCGTTTTACAGCAGAATCTTTTGCTTTGTAAACATTCATTTAACTGTATGTATTAGTGGCTAGATTGACTAGCAAATTTGGAAGTTTGCAAGCAGAACAGACTCATGCTAGCAGTAAGCAGGGGCAAGTTGTGGGGTGCCCTCAAGACTATTACTAAAATTATTATTTCAATACCTTTTATCACAGATGTAAGCCAACCATTAAAACCCCAAGATGTAAGAAGGGTATCTAACAAAAATCTAACAAAGAAATCTTATCATTCTGATAGACATTGTGAAGTACTTTCACATACTTCCAAATCACATACGTATTACCACTAAAAACAGCATTGTGTTAACCGACAAGAAGTTTTCTCTGCCACCCTGATGCTGTTTGGGTGGAGGTTGGTAAAGCGTGTGGTTGCACTATCGCTCTTGCTTTTTCTGTTAGCAGTTTGTGTTTCAAATCTTGGATTCACCCCTAGGTTACCTTAAACACACTAAGCAGGACTGCTCCACAGCAGCTACTGGGCAGCAGCCACAAATACCTGCCGGCAACAGCACTTTTGTGTTAACCCTTTCTTATCTATTAAAAACTTTTACATAAACTAGACAACAAATAAGTACACAGACCATCGTCTGCCCTCAACGCACACACATATGGGATCCCACAAACACACTCCATACAAATACAATATTTAACACACAAAATACATATAATCATGACTCCCACTACATGGTCCCACGTACAAAACATGGTGTAACGACCCTGTGAAGACAATCAAAAAAGCCAGCTCCGAGCGTCATCATCTCGGTGCAAGGTGGCAGGCTCAATATCAGCGGGCGTCCCCGCGGAGGCTCTGCCTCCCTCACATCGCATGAGGCTTGGGCTTTTATACTGACTAAAATGCACACTCATTCCGATGCAGGCGGCCAGTCTGCATCAGAAGAAGTGGCCAGCAGTATCTATAAAGGTCTGCAAGGGTCAATAGAAACATGAACATACTTATATTTGCCAACATTTACCATATGAATATCACAGAGAGACTATGTAAAATGAGTTGCATATCACCGTTTGCCTAATATCTTTGATAAGAGCATACGAGAGACCTTCTTACTGCAGGTTTTGATCTGGCATATATACCACCATGAAAACACGCAATACATCTGCATCCCCCACCCATCTCGCTTCTCCCTTTATGGATATAAATCAGGCTCTTTTTCCGGATTAACAGGCACGGGGTCAAAAGGACTATCCTGGTCAGCATCAAAATTATCAGGCGTCAGAATCTCAGGAGCAGCAACAGCAGTCTGTGTTCAGGAGTTTTCAGCATTATCAAGTGCAATTAAAACATTTTTCTCCGCAGGTTTCAGGTGATCTGAGAGTAGGCTCTTTCTCGGGATTAACAGGGCTCAGGGCAAAAGGATTGCCCTCATTCCCGTCATCAGTTTTCACAGCTGTAGTTGCAAGGTTCGGGGGGGGGGGGGGGCGGGGGGGGGGCGCTGGGCTCCACTATCTCCTGACTCCCCAGGAGTAGCCGGTAAAGGTGGATAGCTCATTTTCGTTGACTGACATGACACCCCCCTTTTCTCGATTTCCCTTCGCAGAGAGACTGTATCATCATGACTTTCGTCGGGGTTTGGACTCGCCGCATGATCGGCCGAAGCTGGCAGGGGTGGTTTTACGTGGTCTGTTGGGTTTGAAACGCCAACTGATGCAGCTTCTGGGTCGCCAGGACTTTTTGACGGAGACAGGGAAAGAGCACTACTAGCAGAGACTACTACTGCAGCTTGTTCCGACTTCATCGCTCACAAAATCTCACGAATGAGCTTCCATAACATGGAATAGTTACATGTTTCCTTTCCCGCTTTACCACCATTACTGACAGTGTCCCATAACCGAACTCCTATAGCCTCCCAAGTGGAGGGTTCGAAAGCCGTATCCACACCATTTAATAACCCTTTATCTTTGCTCCATTGCAACAACCCTTTAAGGGTGGCTTCTTCATATTTAATCCCTCTCTTAGAGAGGATGTGTTGGAGGATCTGCAGGACTGCTATCTCATCTTCTGCTATAGTAACCCTCATTCCTCCCCGGCCGCCACTTGCCTTTAGAAGTGAATCTTTTGCAGAACCCGTAGTTCTACAGATGCACGTCACTCCGTCATCGACAGTTGCTGCTGTCGGCTTCTTTCGACTGGACCTTCCACCCTCAAATTTGCACTGATCTTTACCGTTTGACCAGCTCTCAGGAGGCAGATTTGAGGGTCCCCTGGACTGCCTGCAGTCCCTGTTCGGGCGCCATTTGCGGGAGATCAAGGACAACGAACTCTGACCAATATGATCAAGCGTTGACAATTTATTACAGGCAAGCAGCGTCTTTTATAGAAAAAGCCTCAGAAGACTAGAACATTCAATAACATCTGGTTGGTTACATTCTTTAGCCAAGTGTTAGCAACGGTTTTATGATTGGTTGTTACAATAGTAAGTGATTCCCAGGCTGCGGCCACAACAGCAGATGGTTTCAAGGACACAACTATCAGTTCCTTTGTACGCATCCCTCTTAACAATCGTCCATGCCAACTTTAATAAACTTTCCACTACTGCTTTTTCCAATGCTGATGCAGCAATTCCCATCCTGCTTTTATTCCTGACTCACCGGTCAGCCGTGCACGAATCCGCCTTTCTTCGGGCGCCCAGCTAACGATCGCTGGCAGCAGGATCCTCGCCGCTCCGCAGCTCTTATCGAATCCTCCCCTCACAAATCACGTCGGGGTCACCAGATGCCGCGGGCATTCAGGCGAGCGGGAAAGAACGACACATCTATAAGATGCAAGTTACAGTCCGATTTTATTGTTAGCAGCTCTTGCTTATATACTGTGCTCAAGTTAGGTAACTTCTAACACACGCCAGAGTTGCACTTTTAATTGGTTACAAGCTGCTGTTCACACGCCGGCTAGGATTAAGTGATTGGTTACTTCTTATCTACTGAAGCAAGCAAGCATCCAGCTTTGTAATTTCTAAAGTTCTATTTTTGTAGCAGTAAACTTGTTTTTCTGCAAGCTTGTCATGCTGACACTGCACTTTATGGCTCTAAATAATCCTCTAGTGCTAACCAGGCCCCGACATCGGCTCTCTAACTTCCTTGTGGTATGGTTCCAGGCCCCAGGTTTCTTTATCCTGTTTTCTTGCCACATCATCATATCTCCATGTTTTCACTATCCCCTACAGCACCATATGCATGTACCACACCAAATACATGTTTAGAACCAGTCCAAATATTTATCCTTTTACCTTTAGCCAATTCCAGGGCTCTCATTAATGCTATTATTTCTGCCTTCTGGGCAGAGGTGTTCACTGGTAAAGGTTTAGTTTCTATTACCTGTGAAGTGGGGGTAATGGCATATCCTGCCTTTCATTCACCACTTTTCATGAAGCTACTACCATCAGTAAACCAAGATTCACCATCTTCCAGAGGTTTTTCTTTCAAGACTGGTCGACTTGCATATACAGTCTCTATAGTGACCAAGCAGTCATGTGCCAGGGGTTCTGTCGATTGTTTTCATCAGGCTTTTTCGAAAAATAGGCCACTGCCCTTCTGTAGGATCCTAGTTTCTGAGCAAGAACCCCCAAAGCTATTCCCTGTTTTTCATAGGAATATAGCCAAAACAGTTTAGTCACATCCAGAAGTCCCAGAGATGGAGCTCTCATTAGCTCTAGCTTTAAATTTCTAAAAGCCGCCTCTGCTGCATCAGTCCATTCCAAACAGGGAGTATTTCCTTTAAACAGTGCATATAGTGGTCTTACCAGAGCACCGTGATCATGGATCCAAAGTCTGCACCATCCAGTCATTCCCAGGAATGTCTGGAGCTCTTTGATGGTCGACAGTCACAGAGACTGACAGATGGCTTCTTTTCTCGTTCCAGTGCTGACTTCCAAAAATTGTTGGACTGTTTTTTAACCCTTGAGGTAATGCCATCCAAGTTAATTGAGTTTTTCTTCCTGTGTCAGGATTTTCCCATTCAAAAGCAAATAAATTTTGGCTTTCTTTGGCTAATGGTAAGCAAAAGAAATAATCCTTTAAATCCAGGACGGCAAACCATTTCTGATTATTATTCAATTTAGTGAATAAGGTACATGGATTAGCTGCTACTGGATGAATATCCTCGGCAATTTTGTTGATTGCTCTGAAATCTTGAACCAATGAGCAACTTTTCCCATCTTGTTTCTTTACTGTCAAGATAGGAATATTATATTCCAATTCACATTCAATTAATAATCTATATTTTTAAATTTATCAATTTTTTATTTCTTTTTTTCCCTTTGATCCTCCAATTTTAAGGGGTATTGTTTTATTCTAATTGGGCAGGCCCCCCCTTTTATTTCTACTTTAACAGGCAAAGCATTTTTTTTTTTTTTCTTGCCTTACCTGGAACTTCAGATGCCCGTACTCCCAGATATACCTGATTAAGGACTTCTTCTATTTCAGGGAGGTCCTTCTGTTCACTTTTCTGTTGAATTGAAGATAAACTCAAAACTGCAATTAACTGATGTCGTGGTTTAAGTCTCTAACCCCCCCACGCAGTTTTCTCACTCACTCACTCACTCACCCTCT